>JAJIBD010013830.1:0-15370 GCA_021461705.1 Cryptotis parvus
TGAGGAAGAGCAGGTTTGGGAGGAGAAACAGGAGTTTTGTATTATAGCTGAGGTAACTCCCAACAAATGCCAGACAGATCAGACTGGAGGCGAGGAAGGGGCTTAGCAGGGGGCAGAAAGACAAAAGACTGGATGAACAGTCCTAGGAGAAGCGGAATATGCGACGCAGAGAGCAGTCCTGGGCACCTAACGGACAGTACAGTGGAGGCCCCACCAAGGAACTGAAAATCAGAGGCCAGCAGAGGGGCAAGAGACTGAGCTCCACAGTCAAACCAGCTTGAGTGAGTTTGGTCACACACAGCCGGGTCACTGGGGACTGTGGCAGAGGCCTTAGGAGAAAGCAGAGAGAGAAGTCAGAGACAGAACATGGGGCTGTGGAGATGGTTTAATGGGTTGAGCACGTAAGAGCCCTGGGTTTGATCCCCAGCATCACATGGCTCACTTGAGCACTGTTGGGAGCAAACCCTACCACTAGAGGAGGAGAAAGAAGAAGGAAGAGAGGAGGAGGGAAGAGGTGGAGGAGGAGGAGGAAGAAGAGAGAGCAATGTCGGCTACTTAACTATTTCACTGAGTATCACCCAAACTGAAGCAGGGGAAAGGCTGGGGCCAGAGATATTCGCTTTAAGATGGGAAATGTTCTCGCATATTTGGGTGCTGGCGAGAATGAAGCAAAATGAGTAGAGGGGAAAATGAGGGAACGAGAAGTGTTTGTAGGGGCGGAGCAACAGCACAGTGGGGAGGGCATTTGCCTGGCACGCAGCCAAACCGGGTTCGATCCCCGGCATCCCATATAGTCCCCCCGAGCACCGCCAGGAGTAAGTCCTGAGAGCAGAGCCAGGAGTAACCTCTGAGCATCGCTGGGTGTGACCCAAAAAGAAGAAAAAAAGAAGTGTTCAGTAGCTCAGTGAACGCGGCCACGGGGGCCCAGAGTGCTCCTGGCTCACCCGGCTCAGCCCTCCCCTCACCTGTGGGCATGGGCTCACTGGGCGCCGCCCGAGGCCTTGTCCTCCCCGTCGTTTCCCGCACAGGGCCGCTGTCCGCCCCTTCCACTCGCTCTGAGGAAGCAGCTCCACGGCCACCACGTCCCCATGAATCGAGCGGTTTCGTGCCTTCACGCCATGGATCAGGATGTCGCTGACCAAGCCTGTGTTTGAGAAGAGCCGATGAGACGCCGTCCTCTGCACAGCATGTTTGCAGGATGCACCAGCCGCCACCCCGACCACCCTGACCACGTGTGCACAGGGCTGCCCTCACAGCTGCCTGAGCCGGAGAGGTGGTCGCCATCCTGTCCTTGGCTGGCTTCACCCCGACACATACTCTGGCCCTGGTTGTGCGTGACCTGTCACTACAGAGCTAAGAACTATGGTAACGATGATTTCTCTGGTTTGGTTATAAAAATGCCCATACTGCACCTGAATCTTTGCTGCTGGCTCCTTGAAGCCGAACGAAAGCTTCTATTTGCGCTCTGTGTTTGTTGACATTCAGAATTCCCTGAGAACATAATAAAAGTCAATGTAAATAATTTTCTTCCAGGTTTACCTCCTAGATATGGCTTTTAAAATCACATGAAAATTAGGGGCTGCAAGCGATAGTACAGTCAATTTAGGGCATTTGCCTTGCACCTGGCTGATGGGAGTTTGATCCTTGGTATCCCATTGGGTCTCTGAATACTGCAGGAGTGATTTCCTGAGGGCGGATCCAGGAGTAATCCCTGAGCATCCTGAGTGTGATTCCCCAAAACAAACAAAAAGATAGGGGCCGGAGCGATAGTCCAGCGGATAGGGCGTTTGCCTTGCATGTGGCCGGCCTGTGCCAGCCTGGGTATGATCCCCGGCATCCCATATGGTCCCCGGAGCACCACCATGAGTAATTCCTGAGTGCAGAGCCAGGAGAAACCCCGAGCATTGCCGGGTGTGACCCAAAAAAGCAAAAAAAAAAAAAAACCCATCAGTGTTTATTATATATTATATAATTATATCATTAATAAACTCATAAATCTCAGCAGGCTACAGTAGAGCTGCATCCCACACTCTGACCCCCTTCAGGGATGTTTATAACATGGTTTCTGTCCCCCCAGAGATTCTCTCTGAACCACCCTTTGTGGTTCAGTACTGAAAAATGTAGGGAGTACTGAAAATGCCAGAATCTATTTTAACTTAATGGTCAATGGATTTTATTTTTTATTTAAAGAAAATTTTTTTCTGGGGCCAAGCGATAGTCCAGTGGGTAGGACGTTTGACTGGCATGCGGCCAACCTGGATTCAATCCCCAGAATCCCATATGGTCCCCGAGCACCGCCAGGAGTAATTCCTGAGTGCAGAACCAGGAGTAACCTCTGAGCATTGCCAGGTGTGACCCAAAACAAAACAAAACAACAAATTTTGGGGGGACTGGATTGACAGTCCAGCAGGTAGGGCATCTGCCTTGCACCAGGCTGACCTGGATTTGATCCCTGGCATCCCATAAGGTCCCCCAAGCACCTCAAGGAGTAATTCCTGAGTGCACTGCTGGTGTGACCCAAAAAAGCAAAAAAAAAAAAAAATTGAGCTTGGGTCACAATGCTCAGGAATTACCCCTGGCTCTGCACTCAGGAATTACTCCTGGCAGTGCTGGGAGACCATATGGGATGCTGGGGATTGAAACCGGGTCAGCCACATGCAAGGCAAATGCCCTACCCACCACTATTGCTCTGATCTCTATGGTTACAAAAATGTGCAAAATGCAGAGCTGGAGAGAGGCCTCCCTGGGTTCTGCTGCAGAAGGTCCAGGCTTGATCCGTGGTACCACAGCCGCCCCTCAAACACCTCAGAAACAGCCTCCTAGGTACAGAGTAACCCCTGAGCATGGTCAGCTATGGGTGAGTTCTAGGAACCTTGAGCTCCTTTGAGTTCAAGGAACTCAAAAATCTTCAAAATACCCTCCCGGGAACACCATCGACGTGGCTGCAAATCAGCAGCCCTGACTTCCTCCACGCAGACGCAGTGGACAGCTGGCTTCAGAGCACCGGGGCTGGTGTCCCCTAACTCCACACTGCAGGCACCTGCTCTGTTCCTTAGACACAGAAGACCTGGCGTGACAGTTCCAGCAGCACGACAGACAGGCGGACATAAGGATCTCCGCGAGACACCCAGATGGCCGCGAGACCACCGTCGGCACAAAATAACGACGTGATGGCGCTTTCCCAGAAGCCCAACAACATCTAGATTCTGAATCTTGGGGGGACGTCACCAGGAAAGGTGTGGGGGAACAGCAGAGGCAGGAAGAAACCAAACATGCCCAGCTCCTCTGAGACTGACCCCGCACTGCCAGGTGTCAGCCCTGCCCAGAGCTCGGAATAGCCTCCAGCACCGTTCACGGTAACATGTCAACAACCAAAACATACTTTTATTATTATTATTATTATTATTTTAGTTTTTGGGCAATGCCCAGTGGTGCTCAGGGATTACTCCTGTCCGGGCTAGAGGAAGCTGAGGATAGAACCCGGGTCTTCTGCATGCAAGGCAAACAAACACCCTTCCCACTGTACTCTGGCTCTGGCCCCAAATCTCTATTTCCCCTCCTAGTCTGAGGAGGTGTTTACAAGATGACAGATGTGATGCCCCACAGAGCCCAATCCCAAACGTAACACACAGAGGAGTATGAGCAGGCCTGCTCACAGGAAGTACTTGTGGCCGGTCACTGGAGATGCCTCCACAGCCCACCAGACTCTGCCCGGGAATGGGAGAACCGCAGCACCTGGATGTAAGCGTCCGGACTTGATGCCGGCCTCCAAGACCTCGACGGGCAGGTGCTCTGGGTACTCCTTGCCGTGGCTCTCCTGAGCCTCGTGCTCTCGCTCCCGCCGAGACTGAAGGATTGAATCACAGAGCTCGTGGCGCAGCCTTTAAATCCGGCCAGAAACTGTCCAGGTAATTCTGCACTTGAGAAAGGCCCAAGACAAAGCCGGTGGGAAAAGGCTTCTGTGCTGGAGTTGTACGAACTGCCCAGCGCCAGGGCCTGAGCAGGGCACGCCCAGCCTCCCACCAGTCCCCAGAGTCCAGCCAGAGCAGCACCGAGAGCCCCAACAGGGTCCCTCCGCCTCCCGCAGGTCCAGCTCCCAGCAGAGACCACCCCGACAGCTGCGCCCCTTTCCCTCTCTTCACCTGGAAACATTTGCAATCTATTTGTTTATGCATTTTTTTTGTTTGTTTGTTTTTGAGCCACACCAAGCGATATTCAGTGCAGAGTTCTGGTTCTGCACTCAGGAATTACTCCAGGCAGTGCTCGGGGAATGCGATGGGGATGCTGGGATTGAACCCGGGTCAGCTGCGTGCAAAGCAAGTGCCCTCCCCCGTACTGTCCTCCGGCCCCGAGATTCAAGAGATTTCTGGCCTTCACGTGTCCCCTTTCCCTCAAGCTCAAACAGAAAACCCTGCCCTTCCTTCTCCTCTGAACTTCACACTCTTTTTCACAGTAAGCGCTCACCTTTATGAAGCCCCAGGTCACAGAGTCTGCCCGAGAAAATGCTAGACAAAACACAACGGGCTATACTGCTGGGCGACAAAGAAAAGTAATTTTCACAAAAAAGCAGAAAAATGTAATTTTAGTCAACTGTCCTCTGTAGGAACGAGACATGATGTATTGCAACAGAAAAACAAGTGACACCACCATTAATATCCGGCGCCCTGGAACACTCTGGCAGGCCTGAGCACTTTTTTATAGCAAGGCCAAGAAAATTCTATTGGCCAATCTTTAGCAAGACAAGCACCTGGGAACCCTTCTAGAATCTGCAATTCAAAACCCAACTAGACTTTCTGTGGAGTGACAGGGCTAATGGGAGGCTCATTCTCGCTTCTGAATCAGAAAACGCTACCAGCCGGGGGCCAAGACAGAGAGAAGGGACAGTACTCGGAGTGACAGGCAGGCAGCTCGACTCTCCCAACGGGAGCTGAGGGAGACAGGAGAGCTGTGTCGCTCAGAGGGTTCCACGAAATGGTCCCAGGTAATGCAGTAATGGGCTCTGACGTGAGAGCCGGATAAAATAAGGTGGCAGCTCCCCTCCGCTCTCCCCACAAACTCCCTGCACCACCGAATGTAACGGGGAACGAGGAGAAAGAACGGGGGAAAGAGACGACTGGACCCTGTTACAGGTGATTCGCAAACCCGTGGCGGGCAAACGCAGCTCCATGAGCTGAGCACAGGTTTCGCGGGGAGACCCAGGTTCCATTCCCAGCCCTGCAGGGTTGCCTGAGCACCCGTGGGAGCGACCCCAGAACACAGACCCTGGAGTAGCCAGTTTGGGCCACACTGGACCGAGCAATTAAAGACAGAAAAGGAGCGACACGGCCTGGTCGTCAGGAGTTTGCTGTCACACTGCCAGGTCCGAGCTCTGACCTCCCACTTCCTGCCAGTGTGACTGTGGGAGATTTGCTTCGCTTTTCCTGCGACTTGGTGTCCTTACAGTGAGGGTTGTTGCAAGAATTAAATAAAGGGGCTAGAGAGATAGTGCACTGGGGGCTAGGGGCAAACCCCGCCAGGAGTCACTGCTGAGCTCAGAGCCAGACGCAAGCCCTGAGCGCTCCCGAGGGGTGGCCCCACACCATATATATTATATTATATGCGTGTAATTTAATAAAAGAATCAAATGAAAGCACGTAGTTAAAACAGTGCCTATGACCAAAAACACTGAGGGTGATTAGGGAGGACCACGTAAAGCCATCATTTAGTTAAGTCACAACAACAGAATACGGCAACTCTAGAAGATGCCCCATATGGTCACTACGTCCATCTTGCTCTGTGGCGGCTATAAGCATGTATCTGGAGCCAGCAACAGCTGGACGGGGCCTGCTCTGCCACAGCAGCATCTACACGGCTCTCTGCTCACTGGCCCAGTCCCGGTGGTGAGTCTGTCCCGAATGGCTACTGTCGAACTGTTTGGAAGGAAAATGAATGAACTAATGAGTTAGGGAGAATGGAGCTAGGACACTCAAGTTTCCCCTCACTCCTTTCCGCTTCCTGGATCACAAAGGAATAACTGGGAGGCAGGGGGACTTAGGAAACACACACACACACACACACACACGCACACACACACACACACACACTCTGCTGGAAATACCTTGAAGGAGATCACAAACAGTCCCTTGGTCTCACTCCCATACTGCTGAATGGCCTCCCTCGTCCTCTGTCACCATAATGATCGGCATCCGGTCCTGGCAGTGGTGATAGTACCAGACTGCCGCGCCGGTAGATGCTCCTGGGAAGCAAGAGTGTGAGCCTCGACGCAGGAGCAGGTGCGCCGCGGCGCACATGCACACGCACACACACACGCACGCACACACACACATGCACACACACACATGCACACACACGCACGCACGCACACACACATGCACACACACGCACGCGCACACACACACATACAAACACACACACGCACACACATGCACAAGCCATTCTTCAGACCCTCACCCTGGTCAGCCCTGCTGACCGCTGCCTGTGCTGACACAGCTGCACTGACCAAGCACTGACCAAGCCCTGATGACAAATGCCCTCTGGGTCAGCTGCTTTCACACTTTGCTTTTTCTTTTTTTTCCTTTTTGGGTCACACCCAGCGATGCTCAGGGGTTTCTCCTGGCTCTGCACTCAGGAATTACTCCTGGCAGTGCTCGGGGACCATATGGGATGCCAGGGATGGAACCGGGCTGGACACATGCAAGGCAAACATCCTCCCGCTGTGCTATCGCTCCAGCCCCACGCCTTGCTTCTTAAATTGTGGACTGTGACCCTATACAGGGTTACCTCACTTTGGAGTCTGCTTTTGTTTGGGGGCGACCTGTTAGTGTTCGGGGCTGTAATTTATCTTATACAGTGTGCAAGACAAGCACTTACCTTATACAGTGTGCAAGATAAGCTCTTACCTTATACAGTGTGCTAGATAAGCACTTACCTAATACAGTGTGCAAGATAAGCACTTACCTTATACAGTGTGCAAGATAAGCTCTTACCTTATACAGTGTGCAAGATAAGCTCTTACCTTATACAGTGTGCTAGATAAGCACTTACCTTATACAGTGTGCAAGATAAGCTCTTCCCTTATACAGTGTGCAAGATAAGCTCTTCCCTTATACAGTGTGCAAGATAAGCTCTTCCCTTATACAGTGTGCAAGATAAGCTCTTCCCCTTATACAGTGTGCAAGATAAGCTCTTCCCTTATACAGTGCGCAAGATAAGCACTTCCCTTATACAGAGTGCAAGATAAGCTCTTACCTTATACAGTGTGCAAGATAAGCACTTACCTTATACAGTGTGCAAGATAAGCTCTTACCTTATACAGTGTGCAAGATAAGCACTTACCTTATACAGTGTGCAAGATAAGCTCTTCCCTTATACAGAGTGCAAGATAAGCACTTATCTTATACAGTGTGCTAGAAAGGTGGTAACCTTTCTGGCCCTGTGGATAACTTAAAAAACTAAAAAAAATAGGCATTATGGGAGGTGGAGTGATAGTACAGGGGGAAGGGTGTTTGCCTTGCACATGGCTGACCCGACTCGATCCCCAGCATCCCATGTGGTCTCCCCGAGCACTGCGAGAAGTAATTCCTGAGTTTAGAGCCAGAAGTAGCCCACTATGGAGCAGGAGTGCGCCATGGTGCCCAGCACCCGCCAGGGACCCCGTCGGAGAATGATTTTCTTTCCCGATATCGAGTCCTAAGCTCCGTGGGAACTTAGGGATTATAATTAAGGACTCAGTATGTATCAGTGCTTCGCTTAGAGAATTTAAATATTTAATGGCTCTAAAGAATTACACACTCACAAAATAAAACAATTACAAATTTTGTCCGGTGAAAACTATCTATTTTGCCTACTAAGGAGGCCAATGGCGCCCAGCTCCGGGAGCAGGGAAGCCGCAGCCCGGGGAGTTCTGGGTCACCTACGGGTCATGCAGAGTGGGCTTACGGTGGTAGCACATGACCTAAAAGCGGCAGTAAGGAGCCCCTCCGGCTCCCGGCCTGAGCTGACCAGGCAGCGGCTCCTGGCAGGACGGCCCCTGTGTGCCCGCTGTGGGCACATCCTTAAATGCTGTTCTCTCTTGGCTTTGTGGGCACAGGGCGCAGGTGCCACTTCTCTGCAGGTATAGACTCTGACACTGCACTCCTGAAGAGCTGCCCCGGGACTAACTGGCGGGTGAGGGAGGCTGGCGAGAGAGCAGAGGAATGGGCAGCCGAGACCTGGACGCGCGCTTTAGTGTAGGAGCGGCTGGACTGGTGAGAGCGTGGCGGCAGAGCCCCGTGAAGTTGTGGGTTCAGTCCCTGACACGGGCGGGCATCAGGGTCGGAGAGGGAAAGCAGGACTCCGGGGGCTCACGCGTGAGCAGATGCCAAGCATGGTCCAGGCCTGGCACTGCCTGGCAACCCTGATGGCTGGGTGTGACCCTTCTTAAAACCAAAACAAGCAAACAAAATAGGGGGTGGGGCAATAGCACAGTGGGTGGGGCATTTGCTCTGCACGGAGCTGGCTTCCCAGATGGTCCTCTGAGCACTGCCACGAGTAAGCCAGGTGACTCCTGAGTGCGAGCCAGAAGCCGAGCCTGGCACAGCCCTCCAAAAATCCACAAGAAAATGGAACAAAAAAATAAAGTAGGAACAGAGCAGAATTAAGGGCTAACCTATGGGCCGCTGCCCTTGTCCTGCTAGCAAGAGCCTGGTGACTCTTTTGATTTCTTTTTTGGGTCACACCTGGCGATGCTCAGGGTTACTCCTGGCTCTTCACTCAGGAATTACTCCTGGCGGTGCTCGGGGACCATATGGGATGCCGGGGATCGAACCCAGGTTGGGCCGCATGCAAGGCAAATGCCCTTCCCGCTGGACTATCGCTTGGGCCCCTGGTGACTCTTACTTACTGGGTCCCTAGCTCGCCCCACACCAGTTCTAAAACTGATCACTGTGTACCCAGACGCAATGTAAGTCACTGACACAGCAGCTCCCCTCATGCCAGCGCAGCCGGCGGGCAGCGCCTGCCTTGGGGGCCTACCTGGTCTGCCACTTTTCCATAGCTTCTCCCCGCTCCCGCGGGACATAGCAGGATTGCTGGAACTCGTTGGCAAAGAGAACGCAGTCCCGACGCCGCGTCCCTCAGCGCAAGCTCCGTAGTTTGTTATACTGCCCGCGGCACACAGCAGAGGGACAGATCTGAGGCATCCCTGTCACGCACTGCCAGCTCTCGGCCAGGGGACAGACGGGGCATTTCAGAGAGAGGCTGATTCCTTAATACCAGAGCGACGTTTCCTTATATAGGCCTCTGTGCCTGGAGCAATTATTATTTTTTTTTAATATTTTATTACACCACCATGTGATATACAATTACAAAGATATTCATGTTTGGGTTTCAGTCACACAGTGTTCCAGCACCCATCCCTCCACCAGTGCCCATCTCCCACCACCAATGTCCCCAATCTCCCTCCCCAGCCTGCCTCTATGGCAAGTTCTTTATCTCCTCTCTCTCTCTTTCTTTCTCTCTTCTCTTACACATTGTGGATTGCAATACATACATTTAGAGATTATCATGTATATCTTTTCTCCTATATTCAATGCTCAGTTCTAGGCTGGCATTATCACTTTTGACAAATATTAGCACACTGTTCCCTTCTCTGTCTCACCTAACCTCTGATTCCCACATGTCCCTGGTAGATTCCACCTTTTTTTTTTAAATGAAAGATGCTCATGTACAGTCTTGGTTCCACAGGGTTCCAACACGCACCCTCCACCCAAACCCATCTCCCATCACCAATGTCCCGTCTCCCTCCCCCTCCCGCACCCCAACCACCTGGTGGGCTCTGCATGTCATTTCCTTCCTCTCTATATCTCCCTCCCAACAAAATTTCCTGCTCTTCGTGGAATGCAGTGCACCAAAAGACATAACTGTTTCACCACCCTAGTGGCCCCGCAACGCCATAGCGGCCCGCAACCTGGGCTCAAACTGGTTTTGCTCTGTTCCTCTGGTCGTGAGGCAGTTTCCCAGCATCCGGACAACGAAAATGGTGGCTAGTGTGATGGACGAGTCTCATCCGGCTGCTTCCGGGACCCCTGGAGGCGACGGGCCCACTCCCAAAGCCCATCTGCCCTCCTCGGGGTTCCATGGTCAGCTAAGGCCCGGCGCGAGCCGAAGCCCCCGACTCCCCAGCCATCTGGAGCAATTATTTTTAATTATTTTCTTGGTCACATCTGGCAAAGCTCAGGAGTCACTCCTGGCTCTGCACTCAAGGCTCACCACTCCTGGTGGACTCAGGGTCATATGAGATGCCAGGGGTTGAATCTGGGTCAGCCGTGTGCAAGGCAAATGCCCTACCCGCTGGACTGTTGCTCCGCCCCCATACACTGTCATTTTATTTTATTTATTTATTTATTTTTGCTTTTTGGGTCACACCCGGCAATGCTCAGGGTTTCTCCTGGCTCTGCACTCAGAAATTACTCCTGGCGGTGCTCAGGGGGACCATATGGGATGCCGGGGATCGAACCCGGGCTGGCACGGGCCGGCCACGTGCAAGGCAAACGCCC
The DNA here is from genome assembly GCA_021461705.1 of Cryptotis parvus. NCBI lineage: Eukaryota > Metazoa > Chordata > Mammalia > Eulipotyphla > Soricidae > Cryptotis > Cryptotis parvus. The sequence continues at coordinate 10,536 of JAJIBD010013830.1, forward strand.
TACCGCTGGGCTATCACTCCGGCCCCAATACACTGTCATTTTAAAGGTCAACTGTCTACTTTCAGAGGAATGGACACGAAACGGGGGAGAGGTCAGTGGCCATGACATTGGTATGTATACCCACCCAGGTCTGAGCCTCTTAACTGCATGCTCCAGGGACGTCCCCTCCCACACTGCAGGCTGTTCCTGAACCGCAGCCATCTTGAGTATTGCCAGGTGTGGCCTCAAACCCCAAACCCAAACCAGCCAAACAACAGGATGGATGTTAGGTCATATATTCAATTCACATAATAAAATATCCAAGGTAGAAAGTACCCAAGTGTTCCAGGCTAACTCTTGCAGGAATCTGGGAGACAAAGCGAGCTGGTTAGAGCTCACCTTTCTGGAGAGGTTTTCTGAGCAGCTGTGGATAGAAAAAACTTCAGGAAACATTTTTCCTGTTCTGGTCCTACAGAGCTTGGTTCCTTTATCTATATCATGTTTTTACACAAACATCTGAATTTGGAGCAGTTCTTCCTTTTGCTTTTCTTTTCTGTTTTTGGGTCATACCCAGCAGTGCTTTGGGGACCATATGGGTTAAGGGCGATCAAACCAGGTCAACTGCATGCAAGGCAAGCGCCTAACCCCTGCACTATCTCTCCAGCTAGCACTTTATCATCGAAAACAATTAAGGGCCAGAGAGATAATCCAGCGGGTAGGGCACTTGCCTTGAACGTGCTGACCTAGCTTGATCCCTGGCACCTCATGTGGTCCCTGAGCCAGCCAGGAGTCAGTCCCGAGAACAGAAAGGAGCAAGCCAAAAACCGCTACACAAAAAATTGTTTAAAAATTGTTTGTTTTTAGGGCTGGAGCGATAGCCCAGCAGGTAGGGCGTTTGCCTTGCATGCAGCCGGCCCATGCCGCCTGGGTTTGATCCCCGGCATCCCATATGGTCCCCCGAGCACCGCCAGGAGTAATCCCTGAGTGCAGAGCCAGGAGAAACCCCTGAGCATCGCCGGGTGTGACCCAAAAAGCAAAAAAAAAAAAAAGTTTGTTTTGGGACCATACCTGGCAGTGCTCAGGGAGCACTCTGGTGGTGCTCAGGAGACCATATGTGGTTCCGGGATGGAACCTGGGTACATGCCGTGCTATCTCTCAGATCAGGACCACACCTGACCCCTCTGCAACAGAAATGGCCAGAACTGCCCTATGACGCAGCAATCCCACTGCCCAGCATCTGGGCAGAGTCCGGACGATGGGGCTACCTCACGCAGTGCCATTCACAATAGCGAGAGGGGAAGAGAACCGGAAGCATCAGTCAGAACATTGTCATCCTGGGGGCCAGAGCGATAGCACAGTGGGTAGGGCATTTGCCTTGCACGTGGCTGACCCGGGTTCAATCTCCGGCATCCCATATGGGTGACCGGGGCCTGAGCAGCCAGGAGTACCCCCTGAGCATTGCCAGGTGTGACCCAAAAAGGGAAAAAAAAAAATTAAAAAAGAAAGAATATTGCATTCCATGCAGAATCTTGCTTTGTTTGGTTTTTGGGTCTCACCGCAATGCTCAGGGCTTACTACTGGCTCTGCACTCAAGAATTACTTCTGGCGATGCTCGGGGACCATATGGGATGCCAGAGATCAAACCTGGCTGGACAGGTGCAAGGCAAGCACCCTTCCCACTGTACTATTGCTCTGGCTCCCTTTATTCAGCCATAATTCTGGCTACAAAAGAAACTTTCAAAGATTGTACTCATGAAGTCAGTCACCAAAGCACGAACACTGAAGACTCCACTTCTCTGGGTTCCCCGGAGCACCAAATTCAGACAGTAAAGCAGAGTGGCTGTAAGGGAGAAGGAGCAGGAGCAGTTCTGGGCACTGACCGTAGGAAGGCGGCTCAGCCACGGGTTATTAGTGCCACCAGCAACTCAAATGGTTAGAAGGAGAATTTTGTTATATACATTTTACCATTGTTCAAAAACACTGCAGGCCAGGGAGTCAGCCCAATGGACTAAGTGCATGCTCTGCATGTGGGAGGCGCGGTTCAAGTCCCCGGCACCTCATAGCCCCTGAGGACTGTGGAGAAGGGAGTCCCAAGCCCAGGTGAGGAGTGGCCTCACCTACTCCCAACCCAGCAACGGAACGAAACAGCTGTGCTCATTGGTAAGACAGGATAAAGTCAGAACCTCTGGGTCCTGAAAGGCAGTGCGGGTGTGACAAGGCCGGAAGGAGGGAGAGGCATGTGGCCAAGGCAACGTGGTGGACAAGTGAGTCAGCGGGGAGGACAAGGGCAGGGCAGAGCCACGGCTAACGACGCGCAGCTCACCTTCACATCAGTGCTCGGCGGGAGCTCTGGAAATATTTGATCAAACAATGAACTCACAGGTTTTGTGACCACCGCAATCCAAATATAAGGTAACAGTGTCTCGGAACAAATGATATTTTCAGAGCCAGGCTTCAGGCTGAGCCAGGTTGGCCTCTCCAAGACTGCAATGTTCTACCACCTGGCCAGGGCGCTCACGCATAGGGACAATCCTCTCCGTCAACTGTCACTGCGCAAAAGCATTTTCCCTCGCTCAAGTTTCACCCATCTATATTTCCCTTAGATTTGTAGTGTGTGTTTCCATTTGTCAGCTACCGATCTATCAAGCCAGATAAAACAAATGAACAAAAGGCAAAAGAATATTAATGGGGAGAGCAGGGAAGAAACAGCGAATCACTGTGAGCCTGACAGTAGGACTTTCTGGTAGCAGGTGGGTGCCTGGTGATCATTTAATAATGCAGCCATACAATGAAGCCATATTTCTGCTAGTCGGGATCGGTGATGCAGATGGAATGAGATATATGAGCACCCAGCAAGGAGTGAGTGGAGAGCATTGTGCTGCTGTGAGCAAGTTGGGTCTGAAGGACAGGACACCGTGCCATGGAGTCAACTGCCTTTAGTTGAAAAAACACGCCAGAGGGGTCGGATTGATAGTACAGCAGGTAGGGCATTTGCCTTGCACACGGCCTACTCGGGTTTGATTCCCGGCATCCCATATGGTTCCCCGAGCTCCGCCGGGAGTAAATCCTGAGTGAAGAGCCAGGAGTAACCCCTGAGCATTTTCGGGTGTGACCCAAAAAAGCAAAAACAAAAAAACACTCCAGAAAAAATCCGCCCCCTCCACTATCTGAACCTTTTATTCATTCATTCATTCATTCATTTAGCTTTTTGGGTCACACCCAGCAATACTCAGGGGTTACTCCTGGCTCTGCACTCAGGAATTACTCCTGGCAGTGCTTGGGGGACCATATGGGATGCCGGAGATCGAACCCCGGCCGGCACAGGCTGGCTGCGTGCAAGGCAAACACCCTACCCGCTGGGCTATCGCTCCGGCCCCCTATCTGAACCTTTTAAACAAGTTCTTGGGGGTAGGGATGGGGGGCAACAAGCAAAAATTCCTTCTGCGGGCTGGTTTATTTTGTTTTTGTCTCGGAGGCCACAGCCAGTGGTGCTCAGGGCTTCCTCCCGGCTCTGGGCTCCGAGATGAGTCCTGGGGAATGTGAGGTGCCGTGCAAGCCAAGTGCCCTAACCCCATACATCGGCCCAGCCCTAAGCTTTATTTTTTATTTATTTTTTGCTTTTGGGGTCCTACCCAGCAATGTTCAGGGCTTACACCTGGCTCTGCTTTGTGTTCTCTTTGGGATCACACAGTGGTGCTCAGGGATGGCTCCTGGTGGGGCTTAGGGGAACCTAAGGGGTGCCAGGGATCGAACCCAGGTTGGCTGCATGCCAGCCAAGAACCCTAACCACTGTACTGTTGCTCCAGCCCCACCTTTAGAGGGCGCTCTAGCCTAAAGTCCACGCCCCATATTTTCTCCAGGCCTTTGTGCAGTCCACATGAAATTATCCTGCCTCGGGCTAGCCACAATGTATAAAAGAAGAGGGAGAGAGATGCAGAGACAGAGAGAGAGAAAGAGAGGAGACGGGGCTACCTGCTATTGAGGCAGCCTGGGGGTGGCCGGGAGGGGGTGGGGTACATTGGTGGTGGGAATGGAGCACTGGTGGAGGGATGGGTGCTGGAATACTGTATTACCAAGAACCAATTATGAACACCTTTGTAATTGTATGTCTCACGGTGGTATAATAAAAAATTAAAAAAAAAAAGAAATTATCCTGCCTCTCACCAAGGTGAATACCCTCTGGCTCCTGGCAACTGCTGGCATCTCCTGGCATCTAACTCCAACAAGAACATGATTTCTTGACAGAGGGACCAAGACTTCTTCTTGTACCGCAAAAAGCTGAGAAGCGGCGCCACAATGTGCTTACCAGATGCACACAATGCAGCACCATTATATTTCATTCCACGCCATTCTCCTCATCTTTTGTTTTTGCATTTAGTGGATTCAGAGAAACGGAAAACAGTAGAAAACCAATAGGTTTTCATCAAGTTAACAACTTTTGAAATGTGCCGGGAAAAAAGACATTTCAATTCCAATTCTTTGCTTTTGGATCCGAGGAATTGGTTTTTAAAAACAATCCTGATATTAAAAATAAGTTAGGAAAAGAAGTTGAAAAGACTCAGCAGTACATCAGTAACCTGAATGACAACAACACAACAACACATTGATTTTAGCGGCAGAAATTGAAATACGACACCTGGAGCAGCATTTAAACCTGGATGTGTACCGACATCTATATCTTTGTGTCTGAACAAAATCAACTTCCACCTCCTTTTTTAAAAATATTCTAGCGGAAAACCTGTGTACAATCTAGTTAATGCATTTTTGAACTGAACACATAATATGGACAACTTATCATTTTCATATACAAATAAACACACTTTATTTTTTACTACCAAAGTCTGAACAAGAAGTCA
>JAJIBD010013831.1:0-26347 GCA_021461705.1 Cryptotis parvus
ACATTTAATCTATAAATTGAACTTTTACTTTTTAAAATAGGGGGATATTAAACATTGACAGAGAACATTGACAGATTTTATTATGACAAGTGCATATTCACACTACCAAATTGTTAACCATAATAAATTTGAATTTTCACTTTTTTTTTGAAAGGAGGATATCTTTTGTGTTTTTTTTTTTGTTTGTTTTGGCACTTACTCCTTTGTGTTCAAGAGATCAGTCCTAGCCCTGCTCAGGCCACCGTATGTGGTGCCAGAGATCAAACCAGAGTTAACTACATGTGAAGCAAGTGCTTAAATTCTCTACTATCACTATAGTTTTCTCTGTGGGATTTCTATACTCGTCCTTTCCTTGGAGTTCAGATTACCACAAACAAATATTACTGTGTTTTAACCAGCCAAAATTAAAGACCACATATTTGAGTTGTGAGAGCATTCAAATGATCAATATATAATATGCTATTGATACTATTAGATAACATAACACTTTAAAATGATTATTACCAATAAGTAAGCATAGTCAAATATTTCCCATTATTTAGTTCCTGTTCCCCAAAGATAGCATTTACACTATCTGTGTATCTTACTTCATATTGGATATAACTATGAAGAGATGTAATATAATACAGATATCTATTTCTTGTCTTCTTAGTCTTTCTAGGTTTTGGAAGTTTTTTTTTAATGGAGCTCTAATTGATGGTTGCTTTTTTATTGACAATGGAAAAGTTGATATGATTTAAAATGTAGTTTTAAAGTCTCTGACAAACATATTTGGGGATTGCTTTTCTTTCTTAGTCACAATCTCCAGTCCTACCTTGACTTCGGCCAAAAATACTGACTGACTCGGTCAGTTTTTTCCTATTGATCTGTTACCTTAATAAAGAAATTTTTATTCCAATTGCCTTAAAATTTATTTGATTTGGTGTGACAAAACTTTTTAAAATGAAAAAAATCATTTTCAGACTAGTTTAGGCTAGGAAGCATTATTATCCTGATTCAATGTGCTGTGTTTTATTACTAAATCACTGTGAGATGATCGCATGCCATTTTAAACAAACAATATAGAGAATATAAACTTTGAACCTCCATCTTCCATACCATTTTAAAAAAACACCATGGTTAGCTGAGGAAAAATATGTCAGTGCACCCCTGTTCTCATGATTCTTAAAAAATTAGTAAATATTATGTATTACTCACTAAATCTTATGAAATGCATTTTTTTTTTTTTTGCTTTTTGGGTCACACCGGCGTTCTCAGGGGTTTCTCCTGGCTCTGCACTCAGGAATTACTCCTGGCGGTGCTCGGGGACCATATGGGATGCCGGGGATAGAACCCAGGCCGGCACAGGCCGGCCGCGTGTAAGGTGTAAGGCAACACCCTACCCGCTGGGCTATCGCTCCAGCCCTGAAATGCATTCTTATGAAATCTTATGAAATTGTATTCCGATAAATACAATTTTCCATAAACAGAGTTTAGCCTGTTTGTTTAGAAGGAAATTTGGTCTCTCATTTCTATATTTTATATTTATAAAGCGAATAGTGAGTAAAATCACATTTTCAATGAAAGGTTTTTAATAAATAGGAAATGATAATAAAATATTGCTAATCAGAGTGATAGAATAAAAGTAATACAAAGTATTAGAACAATAGACTCAGTCAAATGCTTGTCAATAATAGTTTTTGTATAGGAATTTTTATTTTAGAATGCTTTATTTGAAGACAGTCCCTAGGGATGTGTTAACAAAAGGTATCCACTAGTACTCTAGCAATTTACTAATATACCTGTCCACATCCTTTATCTCTTCATTATAAATGCTGAATATTTTCCCCCAAAATTTGTGTTTCATAAAGGTAAAGCTTATGTTTGTCTTGTTCACTGTGGATTTTATCATGATCATAAGCTCTAGGAGTAAAGATTTCAGTAATATTTTGAATAAAAAGAAATATTATTTGAACTTAAAAAAACTTACTTAGGAGGGTCACACCTGGCGGTGCCTAGGTTTTGCACCCAACTCTGTCTCTATTTAGCAATTACCCAGGGTGGGTATAGAGAACCATATGGGTGCTGGGAGTCAAAACTGGGCTGGCAGCAGGGAAAAAAATGTTATATGAGGGGCGGGCGATAGCCCAGTGGGTAGGGCGTTTGCCTTGCAGCGGCCGGCCCATGCTGGCGGGTTCGGATCCCCGGCATCCCCATATGGTCCCCGAGCACCGCCAGGAGTAATTCCTGAGTGCAGAGCCAGGAGTAACCCCTGAGCATCGCTGGGTGTGACCCAAAAAGCAAAAAAAAATGTTATATGAGCTGTATTGAGCTGTATTACTGCTTAAACCCTGGACGTAAATGTTTTAAGTGTAATCCCTTAACTATCTAAGTCACTTGTCACTTTTCTTCCTATTGTTCATTGATTTGCTTCATTCATATTCTCAGTGAATGAAGGCCAGTCTCCTTCATTCATTGAGAATGAGGTCCATTATTGTTACTGTTTTTGGCTAATGGAATACACCACAGGTAGCTTGCCAGCTCTTCCATGGCTCTGGGCTCTTCCCAGGGGGCCCTGTCTTTTTCTATGTCAGACCATCAACCCCAGGGCCCACAGGGCAGAGCCCTGGGGATGTTGACCAACCTGTCTCCTGTCGGCCACCTACTGAACAAAGCCAGGCACTGCAGACAGACCTGCAACATGTCAAGGGATAGGAACTACCAAAGTACACTATTTTATACACAAAAGAAGTACTGTAAATGTGACTAAATAATGGTATTAAAATTAAAAATTATTAAAAATAAACTAAATTAAAAATTAGCCTAAATTGTTTGAGTGAACCCAATGCAGCAACATATTTTTAAACAGGATATATTTGGAATTAGAGTGAATGCAAAGAAAGAGATCATTGCTACAATTTATACCCAAAAGATTTATTTCTTTGAAAAGAAAGAATACAGTTATTTGCCAAAGACTGTGGCAGCTTCTAGGATCAGAATATATGTAGATGGGGTTAGTATATAAGAAAATGTTTAAAAACTCAATTAAATAAAATGATAACTCATATATGAATAGGATGTTTTGGGTCAAATAAGGGGGCTTATCAATTGCAATCACTTGAACTTTGATGACTGCCCACTTTTATTAATACTAGGGTTAGGAACAATGGAAGAGGGCCTGGTTTTAGCTGGAAAATTATGAGTTCCTTTTTATATATACTGAGAATGAGTTGCCTTTAAGATATTCAAAAGGAAATGTCAAGTAGGCCATTGAGATTTGCCTCTGAATCTCAAAGAAGAAATTCATGCTAGTGAGCCTATGGGAAATGAACAATAATCACTGGCTTCAATGACAATGAAAGCATCAAGTTCTGAATGAGAGCTGTTCAGAATGAGATATGAGGCAGAAGCCAAAGTGAAGTGGAGTGAAAAGTAGCTTAGAAATGAGGAGATGGTGATTACTGGTATAAATATTTTATTCAACCAGAGTAGTTTCAAAGTAGGGAATGGGGATTATAAAAGAACGTGAAGTTAAAGGGATATTTAGAAGGTTTTCTTATTTTTATTTGCTCAACATCAAAGAGCTAATGTGCATATTCTTAACAGATATTTTGAGAAGGAAATAGTATAAAGAAGAAAAAACTTAAATCAGTCCGCGAGGGTCTATGATTCAAAACATAGGAGATATTTTCAAAAGTAATTAACAGTATCTGTATTGCCACAAAATAAATGTAACAATAAATTATCTGATTAATGGTATGAGAAGTGCATATCTGTGCAATTTATAGAAGTTTGTGTGATTGCTATTAATTTTATTGTGTATCAGAAGAAACAGAAGTGAGGAGAAAAAAGAGATAGTCATGAACATAGAGGAAAGTCTTCGAGGGCAGAACAGTTTATCTATGTAGAGTGAATAAACCCATTATGAGTAAGGTTGGATATGCAAAGTTCTGGTGAGACTAAAGGTCTTAGATTCTAGGTTAAATTTTATATTGTGTACTTCTATATCCTTGATATATATTGCAAAGTCTATAAGTAGTTACTATTGTAACTACTTATATATTATCATTTTGAAACTAACCCACTAATAAGAGTTGAGTTCAAAATTAGAAATCAACACTTTCTGTGCAACACTGGCTAAGCATGTCTTCTTTTTGTCCTTAAAATATGCATTAATAACTCTGAACCCATCAACCTTCATTTCACCCTACCTGAAAACAAGTTTCCTTGATCTTTATATAAACTGATTTTGTGACTATGTACACAAAATCGTTCTCTAAGAGCATGAGTTTATCATCTTCCAATTTGCTGACCTATTGCAAATAAAGCTCTTTCTCAACCAATCTCCATGTCCCTTGATTGATGATACCTTTTATAGCAATGGAACTCTACATTTACTGTTCTATACTTTTATAGTAGTATATAAATAAATTCTCCTATGCATTTATGTGTAATTATGTGTATAAATATGTATATACATATGCATATGTCAATGTTTAAATGACTTAATAAAAATTCCACCTATGTCTTTATCTATTCACCACTCACGGATTGCTCATATCAAGGTATATCAAGGCTCAGGGGACCATATAGGCTACCGGGAACTGAATCTGGGTTAGCCAAGTGCAAAGCAAGTGATTTATCTACTGTCTCCATTATTCCACTAATATTATTAATCAGTATTCCACTTATTTGTATTTAGTAAGATATGATCAGTCATAATTTTATGTATATTATTCAAAAGCAAACAGTTGAGCAAAAAAGATAAATTGAATAGTGAAATAAAGTTTTTTTTTTAGCCATCTTATCTATTATATATTTTGCACTAAAATTTTGATGAACTGAAGGGGGAAAAAGATTAACAAAAAGAAGAAAAAGCTCAAACAAACAGTACAGCACTGCCTCCCTGGGATAAGGAAGGCTGATCTCCACAAAGAATGTAGACTTAGGTTGGGCATTAATGTGTGGGGGGGTTTTGTATTTTTCTTAGGCTGGAGCATGAAAGTGTCATTCTCTATGTTATAAGTATTTTATTATACCACCGTGAGATATACAAATAAAAAAGATATACAATTAAAAGTTCATGTTTGGGTTTTGGTCATACAGTGTTTCCAGCACCCCGCCCCCTCCACCAGTGCCCATCTCCCCACCAACAACATCCCCGGTTCCCTCCCCCTTCCCCCAGCCCTGCTCCATGGCAGGTTCTTTTATTTCTTTTCCCAAGTTTTTTTTTTTGAGATGTATAAAGTATCAGGTACCCATCTCAAACCAGTCTGGGTTCTTCAGAAGCTGGACTTTTTAGAAAAGGGAAAAATCAGGAATCAAATGATTGAATAGAAAAAATAAAATCAAATTTTATAATAACATATTTACATATAATAATATGTACATATAATATAAATATAAAATATTACATATAATAACATATACAAATTTTAATTATATCAGAATGTCCGAGTAAAGGCTAAATCACTTGCCACCTTGACTTTGAGAATCATCACAACTCAGAGATGCTGGGAAATGGGAAAGTTCAGGGATGGCAGGTAATAAGGAAGGCAGAGTAAGCAGCGGCATCTACCATACAGACATAGGTTTCTCAGTCTCCTATGAAAAACGTTAAAGATATCAACTCCTGCTGATACAGAGATGCATGCCCTATCAGAGTCTTCCTGCATATGTGTGGATATCTCTCACATAGGGAAACTTCATCCAGGCTTCCAGAGCATTCCTACAAAGAAACCTCTTTCTAAAAGATGTTTATGAGGGTGGGAGACACATTTTACGCTTCCTGGCAAAAAGCATAGAATTTACAATAATTTTCAATGTCATCAAACGAAAAGACTAAAACTAATCATGATTTATAGAAACTAAAACTAAAACTTGTCTTCCCGTTGTTCATCGATTTGCTCGAGCAGGCATCAGTAACGTCTCTATTCGCTGGGAATGAGGTCCATTATTGTTACTGTTTTTGGCATATCGAATACACCATGGGTAGCTTGTCAGGCTCTGCTGTGGCTCTGGGTTCATCCCAGGGAAGGCCCAGTCTTTTCTATGTTAGACAATCAACCATCCAGGGTCCACAGGGCAGAGCCCTGGTGTAGACAAGCCTGTCTCCTGTATGCCACCTCCCGTTGCAGCTGGGCACCGCAGCCACACCTGCAATACCTTGAGGGCAACAGAAACTAAAAAATAACAAGAAAATCAATACTGATTAAAGTAAATTGCATTGCATAGTAAAGGAGCAGGAAAGAATAAGAAAAGTTATTCTCATGATTTTTTCTTTCCCCATTATTTTAATTTTGGGGGCGATTGCACTCTCCCAGTCCATGCACACAATTTTGGGGGATCACTTTCTGGTAATCAGCCAGGCTAGAGGTCCAATGCAGTATCCTAAGTATGTGATGCTGATTCTACCCTACTGTACTGTGGACATACCTGAACAATCTGCATTATGCCTGGGACTGCAGCAAATAATGCTCAGAGCTCAGTGTGTGTGAGAGATGGAGCAGGAGTCTGTGATGCACAGCTGTGTGTCTTGACCTCTGTACTATCTTGCTGACCCATTATCACCAACTGCACCTCATTGCTATAAGGAAAGAATGGCTAAAAATGTATGCAAATGAGATAAATTTATTCTATAAAAATGACAATGTGGGTATTATTCTTGGTTTTGTAGGGATAAAATGTTAAATATCTTTTTTTTAAAATTTTTTATTATACCACCGTGAATCATACAATTACAAAGGTGTTCATAATTGGTTCTTGGTAATACAGTATACCAGCACCTATCCCTCCACCAGTGCCCCATTTCCACCACCAATGTACCCCACCTCCTCCTGCCCACCCCCATGCTGCTTTAATAGCAGGTAGGCCAGTTTCCTCTCTTTCTCCTATCTCTCTCTCTGTCTCTGCATCTCTCTCCCTCTTATTTTACACATTGTGGCTAGCCCTGCAGATATTTAGAGTTTATCACTTAAGCCTCTTTGTGTATATTCAATGGTGAGTTTTAATCTGCCATTACCATTTCCCACATTTAGTAAAACACTGGTATCTATTTATGTCGAATTAATGAATGCAGTCATTCTATATCTGTCCTTTTCCTTCTGACTAATTTCACTCAGCATGATAGTCTCCATGTCCATCCATTTGCAGGTAAATTTCATAATTTCATCTTTTCTGACAGTTGCATAGTATTACATAGTGTAGATGAACCACAGTTTCTTTAGCCAGTCCTCTGTCTCTAGCATTTAGGTTGTTTCTATATTCTAGCTATAGTGAACAGCGCAGAGATGAATAAAGAAGTACAGATAGTGTTTCTGCTATGCGTTTTCCGGTCTCTTGGGTATATTCCCAGGAGTGCTATTGCTGGATCAAATGGGAGCTCAATATCTAGTTTTCGGAGGAATGCCCATATTGTTTTCCCAAAAGGGCTGGACCAGCCGGCACTCCCACCAACAGTGGATGAGAGTCCCTTTTTCCCCACATCCACGCCAGCACTGATTGTTCTTGCTGTTTTGGATGTGTGCCAGTCTCTGTGGTGTGAGATGGTACCTCATTGCTGTTTTGATTTGCATCTCCCTGATGATTAAAGATGAAGAACCCTTTTTCATATGCCTTCTGGCCATTCAAATTTCTTCTTTTTGGAAGCTTCTGTTTATTTCTTCTCCCCATTTTTTGATGGGGTTGGCTGTTTTTTTCTTGTGGAGTGCTACCAGTGCCTGATATATCCTGGATATTAACCCCTTGTCAGATGGGTATTGGGTGAATATCCTTTCCCACTCTGTGATCAGGGACAAGACAAGGCTGCCCACTCTCACCACTTCTATTCAATATAGTACTGGAAGTACTTGCCATAGCAATCAGGGAAGAAAAAGACATTAAGGGCATCCAGATAGGAAGGGAAGAAGCCAAGTTATCACTATTTGCAGATGACATGATATTATACCTGGAAAACCCGAAACTCTCTACCAAGAGGCTCCTAGAAATAATACATTCCCATAGCAGAGTAGCAGGGTACAAAATCAATACCCAAAAAGTCATTGGCCTTCCTATATGCAAACAGCGAAATAGAAGAAAAGGACATTAAAGAAACTATCCCATTCACAATTGCACAGCAGAAAATCAAATACCTAGGAATCAGTTTGACAAAGAATGTAAAGGATCTCTACAAAGAATACTACAAAACGTTACTTCAGGAAATAAAAGAAGACCTGAGGAAATGGAGACATATTTCTGCTTGGATTGGAAGGATTAACATTATCAAAATGGTAATACTCCCTAGAGCTTTATACAGATTCAATGCAGTCCCTATAAAGATACCCATGATGTTCTTCAAATAATTGAACAAACACTCCTGAAATTTGTATGGAATAATAAAACTCCATGAATAGCTAAAGCAATCCTTGGGAAAAAGAAGATGGGAGGTATCACTTCCCCAACCTCAAGCTCTACTACAGAGCAGTTGTAATTAAGACTGTGTGGTATTGGTATAGAGACAGACCTGTAGACCTATGGAATAGAACTGAGTATCCTGAAACACATTCTCAAATATACAACCAATTAATCTTTGATAAAGGAGCAAAAAAATATTAAGTGGAGCAAAGAAAGCCTCTTCAACAAATGGTGCTTGGGAAAACTGGGCAGCTACATGTAAAAAAATGAACTTAGACCTCCTTCTAACGCCATGCACAAAAGTCAGATCAAAATGGATTCTAGATCTCAACATCAGACATGAATCTATAAGGTACATCGAAGAAAACATAGGAGAAAGCGCTCTATGACATCGAAACGAAAAGTATCTTTAAAGACGACACACCACTGACCAAGCAAATGGAAGCAAAGATAAACAAATGGGAGTATATAAAACTAAAAGCTTCTGCACCTCAAAAGAAACGGTGACCAAGATAAATATCTTTAATAAAGGTGACAAGACAATACCAACTTTCACAATATTTAAAGTATTTATTACATTCTTCAATTTATCTGTGTGTCTTATATTTTCTTGATGTATTGGATTTAGCTAGGGCTTCAATGACTGCTTCAGTCTCCACAGAATCAAAGGCTGTCTGTAAATCAATGAACCTGAGACAGAGAGGCATCTTGTACTCCCTACAAACCTCAATGAGCTTGGTTACTGTGTGGATATGGTTGATTGTGCTGAATCCTTTCCGGAAGCCTGCTTGTTCGCATGGTTGTTCTTCATCTAGTGTTCTGCTAAACCTGTTCAGGATGACTCATGTAAACAGCTTGTAGATGACGGACAACAGGCAGATGGGGCGATAGTTGCCAATGTCGTGAATGTCTCCCTTCTTGAACAGTAGAACTGTCCTGCTGGTTTTCCATTGGGAGGGCACCTTGTATTCGGACAGGTAGCGTTTGAAGAGCCAAGTTAGTGTATTGATGAGTACCGACGGCAGATTCTTCAGGTGTTTGGGTCTGACTTTGTCTGGGCCTGGTACTATTCCCTTCTTTACCGACAAGATGGCATGTTGGATTTCTGAAGGGAGAAGGTTGGGAATGACATATCCATCCTGTGGAATTTGGTATGTGGGCAGGTGGATGTGGCTATCAAAGAGATTTGAGTAGAAATCCTGGATAATCTTCTCCATTGCCTTTCTGGAAGATGTGATAGATCCATCAGGGCGTCAGAGGGCAGTCATCTTGGTCTTATAGTTGGCGAAGGACAGGCGGGCAGTGCGAATGCTTTTCCCGGCTTCTGCATCTTCCAGTATTTCTGCTTTTCTGTATTTGACGTCTTCTTTTATCACTTCTCTGCACCGTTTAGCAAGCTTGGACGTTAGCATTTGGTCTCCTGAGGCTCGCGCCTTGCCACGTTGGCAAATGAGCTCAAGAGTTTTTGAACACAAGTTTCTTGAGCTCAACTTTTGAGCTCAAGAGTTTCTTCAAGAGTTTCTGAAGACAAGCATCCTTTTGTGTCTTTCTCTCTCTCGGCATTCTTCGCACAATCATGGAGGTGCTAAACCAGTCGGTTGTATTCTTCATCGATGTCGTCAATGATGTCGTCAATCCTTCGTGAGCTGTGTTACAGATTCACCACCAGGATCTCACCATTCTATAAAGAAGTGATCATTAATGTGAAAAGAGGGGTTTGACAGGGTGACACCATTTCACCAAAACTCTTCAGTGCCACTCTCAAGAACATCATGCAACAATTAGAATGGGAAAGAATGGGAGTGAAGATATATGGTCGGCAACTACACCTCCTCCGCTCGCTGATGACATCGTTCTAATAACACCAAACATTAGCCAAGTGGCACAAATGCTGGCTGACTTTGACCGAGAATGTGGAAAGATAGATCTACAGCTGAATCTAAAGAAAACTATGTTCATGAAGAATGAACTAGTTCCAGAGGCCCCATTCACTCTCAATGGAACAAACATCTCTGAATGCAGCAGTTATGTGTACCTGGGACGAGAAACCAACATGATGAACAACCTAAAACCTGAGCTGCGCAGGAGGAAGAGAGTGGCATGGAATGCCTTCAAAGGCATTGAGGAAATAGCTAAAAGGACAAAGAACCTCCGGCTCTGGGCACATCTCTTTGACTCCACCATTCTCCCTGCGTTAACATATGCCTCAGAGACCTGGGCCCTACCAAAGCAGGATGAGGATGCTATTTGTGTCTCCCAGAGAGGAATCGAAAGAGCTATGCTTGGAATATCATGCCTCACTCAAGTGAGAGAAGGAATCGGAGTTCTGACCTCTGTCGCTATTCCAGAATCAGGGATGCTGTCTCATTTGCCAAGGCATCGAAAATCACGTGGGCTGGACATATAATGCTATTTGGAGACAACCGCTGGACTAGAGCCATTACCGACTGGATCCGGAGGGATGTCAAATGATCACCTACAAGATGGTCAGACTTCCTTGTAAGGACCCTGAAGGAATGTTTGAGGCTCTTCATCTTCCTGAATCAACCAGATGCCAATGGGCTACATTGGCACATGATAGGGTCCAATGGAAATGTTACTGGCGCCCGCTCAAGCAAATCGATGAATAACAGGATTCAAGTGATTCAAGTGGTTCAAGTCTTATATTTTAAATGACACTAAACAATGCTACTATTATACTTGTAAATGCATCTTTTTGATTCCTGAATTGATGTTCTGATTCTTTGTAAAAAAAAGGTAGCAAAGGTTCGAGAGATAGTATGACAGTTAGGTGATTGTCTGGCATGCTTATAACCAGGGTTCAATTGACTACAAGACATGGAACTCTAAGCATGTTCTGGTTAAGCCCCAGAGCCCCCAAGTACTCTACGGGTGACCTGGGCAACCTCAGAACCACAGGGCCTCAACATCTCAGCATGACCTTTACGTCAAATGGACAGCTCCGCAGCTCCTTTGGCCGAGAATCACCAGTGGTACTCCACCCTCTGAGCATTTATTGGCTTTCCCACTTACTTATATAAAAGTAGAAACACACAAACACATGCACATACACACACACACACACATGACCACCACCATTACCACTACCAACACCACTACCAGAAATTGTTACATAATGCACTTTTAAAAAATGCAAGCTAGTCTCATTGTCCCATATTTATATATCCAACTATACTTGATATACTGCAGTTAGCTTCTTGGAAGAGAGAAAAGTTATTGATTATGTTATTGTTTAAATAAAATGCCAGTGAAAATAATATTTTATAAACCAGTTTGTACAGCCCCTACAATGTAATACATAAAAGACAATCCAAGAAGAAATCAATAATGTTGAGTAAAAAAGACAAATCTCAGTTGCCTATAGCCCTATAAATAATTCTTGCCTCATACTGCTTACCATTATTAACTATATGACTACAGTATTATATGCTTTTCACCATAGCCAAATAACAATGCAACAGGCTTTGTTTGTATGTGTGTAATTAAGTAATTTGAAAACCCATTTTGGGAGACAGGGGTCCTTCATATTGATCCTCAGGTTGCCCTGGGACTCCTCCCTGAGTTTCAGTCACCTGGATGCTTAGCTCAATGCCTTTTGGTACCATATGGTGCCAAGCATCAAACTGTGTTCAGCCAGGTATAACATGTGTGCCTTAACTCCTATATTATTTCTATAAATCAGGTTTACTTTAGTTCTGGAGATTCATGACCTAGAAATGTTTCAAGTTTTAGTCTTTTAGGCAAATAAATATTAAACTATTAAACTGAATATTGAAAAATAAGATAACTAAGGAAGGAGAGCAATATATATATATATATATATATATATATATATATTCAGAGAGAGACAGAGAGAAAGAGAGAAAAGAGATAAAGAACCTACCATATCATTGGTGATGGGAAATGGGCACTGGTATATCTTATGGTGGTATAATAAAATACTTTTATGCTCACACACATATATGTATATGTATATATATATGTATATATATATTCCTAGAGTGATGAAAAATAGTATGGGTTAAGTATGGAGTTGGAACTAAGACCTTCCATGTGTTTAAAAGACGAAGAGAATGGATTGACCTGGCATTGAATATCAACAGCAAAGTTAAGATGATACTGTTTGTTTCTCATGAATCCTTTTCAGTACCATATGAACAAATACAAATTGAGATATAAGAAGTAACAAAGTGATATAACACACCAAATTATAGTTAGAGGCACTAAAACAAAAAATCACTCCTTTGACATAAGGGTAGAAAAGGTTTAAAGTGAGGTTCACTGACATATGTAGCTATTGAAACAACAGAAGGGATTCAGATTAGAAAGATACCATGAATGTGTGGGAATATTATTAATTATGGTTTGGGATAGAGAAGTAGAAATATAATTATGACAGAGAATATGGGCTTGATTATAAAGATTTGATCTTGCATACTATAGTGGCTGTAACCCAGTTAATCACCTACACTTTGATGCTGGGTGTGAACCTCAAACCAATAGGGCAAATTCCTAAGAAGAAAAGATAGAGCGCAACAAAACAGGACAAGTTAGAAACCATAAGGGACACCTATAGTCCAGAAGGGTGAGCTGGATTCCACATCCCTGGCTTCTGCCTTACCGTGTATTAAAACCCTTAAAAGATAAAGTCAAAGAGATGGTGAATTAGCAAGGTATTATCTAGAAAATACTACTATTCAATGATTGTTATAAGAGGAGGATCTTGTAACTTGTCTGAAGGAAATAGCACAACTGATAATTAAGCAACAAAGAAGAAAACACCTCAAAGACAGTAAGACTGAAACACAGATTTCAATTAGGTGCCTATTTTAAAAAATGTAACTTGGGTAAAAAGAATTAAAATCTTGACAGTGTTGTGTGAGGAAGTAAAAGAGCTGCGGTAAACTGAAAAAAAAAATAAAATTTTGACAGTTAAGCTGAGTGTGTAAACAGAACTGATGAACAATCAAGTTAACAACTTTTATAACTTATCAGTCTCCTGGAGTCCTACCTTGGATGACTTGGCTTCTAATCATGATAGCTGAATTTTCATGTTTTAGTGATAAATAACAGATATGTATATATAAATATATATATATATATGCATTTATATCATTTTTATAATCTTCCACCTTAAAATTCTCATTGATTCATAGGTACTTTAATTTTTACTCAAAGGCTAAAGCATTGGTAATGAAATTTTAGGTTAGTGACTAGTAGATAGTGTAGGCATGTATATAAATCTATTAGTGATATTATTATTAGTCTATTATTAATATTAATCTCTATATATTAATCTAATAGGTATCGAGGCACCATACTTTCTCCCTTCATGCTTTGCATTCAATTTTTAAAAAAAGAAAATGGCATGAATCATGCAAAAATTTTATTTTCATTGACTCATAAGCAGATCAGTATGATGAAGGCAGATGGGAGAAGATCAATGGCTATGGAATTTCTGAGAAGTAATAAATCCAATAGCAAGGAAGCTGCAAGTAGTAAGGCCTAGAACTGATAAAATGTTCTGGGCACCAATAACAGACCCTGAGAGGTCTGGAGCCTCCTTCCAGAGAAGCTCTAACAGGACCGAAGGACAGGGAAAGAGCTTCAAAGAAGACCAGCCACAACTTTCAACACTACTCCCTTGAATACACAACGGACTCTCACGTAGTTAGAAGTCCCACGTGGGGACAGCTTGATTGAAGCCCTACAACCGCTTCATTGAGCAAGGAAAATGTGCAGATACACTGCCCAGGGCATGTCCTGCTTGAGCCCATGTGGCTGGGCACATGGGCTGCCTGAATCTCCCCTCTTGAGATGTGTTCTTGTCTCTCTCTCTCTCTCTCTCTCTCTCTCTCTCTCTCTCTCTCTCTCTCATTTTCTCTCTCCATTTCTTCTCCTTCACTTTCCACAGAACCTTCAAATAAATCTGTTTTTATGTCACTCCTTTTACCTCCTGAAATTCTTCTGAGAGGTAAAGAAACGCCCCTGTAAGTTCTGGGTTAGGCCCTGTCTTTCCAGCGGGCCCCAGGGCAGCAGAGGTGGATAGGGAGAAAACAATGACCGTTTGTCTCTTCCCCCACCTCACATAAGCCATCTGTGGCTCCCACCGATATTAACTATACTTTAGTGAAAACTTGCTAGAAGGGATAATGGGATGGAAGTTTTGCTTCAATCTTCTTCTTCTTTTCCCCTTCCCTCTCCTGTGAAGAGACCATGCTTGGAGAGTTAAGGAATATCACTGTGGCGATGGATGGAAATGATACATAAATCAAAACTGCCTTAGGGACTTGTCATTTAATTGACTGCCAAAGTGCACAGACTCACTCTCCTCATTTATAAATGTGCCAAGGATAAAAGATGGAGGACTTGTGGTAATAGATAACTAGGTCCACTCATTTTCAAAAATAATTTGAGTTGGAACTGACAAAGTTTTTTTGTAAAGTCATGTAGTTATTTTAGTCTGGAAAGTTATAAGGTTTCTGTTGTAGTAGGAAAAGGTCTGCCAATAGAAGACTGCATTAAAGGAAAGGGGTAATGTGACGAGGGACATATCACATATGACATATGTAAATATGTTCTAAAACATATATATGTTGCCTAGCAAAAAGAAAGAGTAGCAACTGCAGAGTTTGGTTCTATATGCTGAAGGACAAAGTCAAGGAATTTTGCACTTTTATATGTATATATGTATATATGTTTATATATGTTTATATATGTATATATGTTTATATATGTTTATATATGTATATATGTGTATATGTGTGTATAATATATAATATATATACAACTTTTACATGTTAATCATTTATTTTGTTTCATGCTTTATGTTACATACTAAATTTTAAATACAAAAACATAATCTGAATAGCCCAACTTCCTGTCAACTTCCTGACAAGGCCTTTCAGTTAGTTTATTAACTAAATGCAACATCGCTCTGCCTCTTTTATTTCTGGTTAGGTAATATAAAGTGTTTTCTAGTCCATAAGTCATTTGTGACTATTTTATTTTAAAAGTTTACTTCATCCCAACTTAATGGATTCCCTTCACAGAAAGTTAAATGTCCAACCTTAGCTATTCGTTTTATGCCTCAAAACATAAGAGTACTCTGCAAAATCAGCTTAATATTAATGGTGATTATGGCTAATTGAGTTAAATTATCTGTTTGATCCTCAGAGAGTGAGATGCAATTGTTCTATCTTATTAATTTGATTTGCTATTTTCTAGACATTTTATATGGTTCAGTGAGCTGAAAAAGTATTGTTGGGTATCATCTTACTCAATTATTTCATAACATTTTTAGTGAGGTATTATGTACTTGGAGCTAGTTACAATCAGGAATTTAAAGACAAGTGAAGCAGATACCATTCCTATGAGGAGCATGAAGAGTGTACATGAAGAGGATGTGTTTCAGATTACCACAAAATTGTGTTTATAGTCTACGATAAATTCTATATGAGCAAGTACAGGACAGCATGAGATTTGCTTGGTCTGGATGAGAAAATTTTTCATAAGGAAAAAATTCTTGAGTAGAGAAGTAAAATGTGTGTGGGTGTGAAGTTCGGGAGCTTCAGGAAACAGTATTTATAATGAGAACCACGGTCACGTGACATCTGCCAACTGTAAAACATAATCTCAAGGAAGCTCTGAATGCCTGGAGGATGTGGGCATGACAAAAGACTGAGGCGTACAAACACAGAAAACCCTTCTAGGGTCTTGTATCTTTAGCTATGGGCCTTCTAAATTATTTAACATCACTTTCTGCAAGATATTAAATTTAGTATAAAGCATGGTGGTTGACGCTGCAACAAAATCATCTGCAGACTTTGTTAGAATACACATTCCTAAACCACATACACTGTGTTTCAATTATAATAATATGTGCTGGATTCCCCAGATTCAACTTTCTCAAAGGCTCCAGGGATTATTGATGGTCCAGGGACCAGATAAGATAACCATTCTCATATGACTAAAATAATATTTTTTGTATATTTGTGTTATGAGGCATTGAATATAAAAAATTCTATATTGAAAGCCAAGAGACCTATCACTAATTTTGTTTACCATCAATCTATTTGCCTACAGGTTTGATTGTGTTCAATATTTCAAATCAATTTGTTTTCTCAGAATAACTTATTTGATCTTTTAAGGCCTCTGAATGAGATAGACCTGAAATTATTATAATTTCTTATTGATGACTTAATCATCATTAAATTCCTCTCACAGACACCAGGTTAAAATGGGGCTTAAGTCAAGGCTTCATGGAAATTCCTTTCCTCTGTATATCCTATTATTTCCATTATGAAACATTTAAATGAACATTATGTTTTCTTCCAACACTAACATTTACTGTTTCTAGTAAGTGCCTGATAAATTATCTTAATAGTCATAACCTCAGACTATTAACTTAAAATTAAAACTCAAGTGGTTTGTTTTCCTGACATTATGCTGAAAAATAAGTCAAGTTAATACCACTTGATGTTCCGCAAATAATTTCAGTGTGATTCTCCTAAATGTAGAGGCTGGAATATTTCATATACCTGACTATGATTCTATTGACGAAAGAAACAGTGACACTGTAAGTTGCCGAAAGGACAGCAGTAGTGTAGTCACTCAAGTATTTGTTTTGTTTATATATTAATTGAAACTGTAGTGTAGGGAATTGGGGGAGGGGTGGAAAGTTGGTCTGTTGTAAGTGAAACTTCTTTGTAGATTTACTTATTAACAGTGAATTAAAAAAATCAAAACCCTTAATTTGTTTATAGAATAATAATGCAAAATATATAATTTCATATCTTATTTAAATAATGTATTTGGCAAATATGTATTGTTGCTTATTTTTCTTTTCTTCTTTAATGAGAACCAAGTACAAATGAGACAATAATCTGTACTTGAATTTCAGGGTACCTTACTCATATTTTAGAGTATTGCACAATGTTTGTGTGCTACATTGTTTTTCATTTCCTCACAGTGAATAATGTGACAATATATTAATTATTATATTTACTTACAAAAAACATTAATAGCTTCCTTACAGAATGCTTGCGCAAAGACTAATTTCTTTTCAACTCTATCAGTGGATTTTGCATCACTACTTTTATCAAGAAAGGTCAGGTATATAATTAATAGTAAGAACAATACATTGAAAGTTTTACAGGAGGAATACATAAAAATTATTTGAGGCTATGGAGAGATAGTATAGTGGGCAAGGTGCTTTCTTTGCATTGACTGACTTGTTTTTGGTTTGCTTTCTATACGATCCCTGAGCTCAGAGCCAGGAGTGAGCCCTGATCACAAGTTATGCTCCAATAAAACAATACTACCATTAATAATAATAAAAATTAAAATAAATCATTTGAATATATGTGTTCAATAGGAAACAATAGATACCACAGTGAATGAACCAAGGAGTAGGCACAGATGGAGATGAAGATCTGAGTATAATCTGTATTGTTTAGGGTACTGTTTAAAGGATAACACTGAAATAATAGTACAAAACATGTCATAATTGATTTAAAAGTGGTGCAAGGCAGACATTCAACTTCTAAATAATGTCTGTGATGTTGATGCTGCCAGTTTATCTACCATATTTGTGTAGCTCTGGTGCTTACACACAGCAAGCCCCTCTCTGGGCCCCAAAGGCTCTTATAAAGCTCTAAAAGAGTCCTTTTGGGATGAGAAATTGCAGAAAAGAATAATAATGGAAACTAAGGAGGATAACAGAAATGGGACAGTCTGTATTTGTGAAGCCTTGAGAAATCAGAGTTGTGTAATGCATTTACAGTATGACAGTAACACTTCAGAAGTCTTTATCCTACCTTTCAGGAAATACTATGAGATCAAACAGAAAATGTCCAAGTCATTCTTGGAAATGAGACAGTGTCTTTGTCTAAGCAGTTCCATGTGAAGGGGGCCCTCTGCTGGGTAGAAAAAATACCACTTGCTCTTCAATCAGTCTTTAGGAAAATCGTTAAGATTATGGTACCTAAAGGAAGAAAAGAACTAAAAACAAATGCATTTTCTTAATAGAATTGAAAAAGAAAGTGGAATTTGTAATTGGGTATATTGAAACACATATTAAATCTGCTATTTGCATTAGTATTTATATGTTTTATATTTTATCTCCATGTTAGCTCCATCTATAAGCTAGGAATTCTCAGAGACACATAACAGTGGAAGAAGAAAGAGACTTTTCTTTTATATTTCCATGTAGCAAATTCGAGCACAGACTAAATGTTCATGAGGTGCTGTGCTCAGATTACAAATTAGAATATTTAGATTTATTTGAATATTTGTGCTTTGATTATATAGTTAGATCATAAGTATAATAATAATGTGTTTGGGATTCTTGGAGAAACCATTTGTACTTAGAGCAACGGCATCACTTGTATCACTTCACTTGTCTTCCCGTTGTTCAATCGATTTGCTCGAGCAGGTGCCAGTAATGCCTCCATTCGTTGGGAATAAGGTTCATTATTGTTACATTTTGGCATATCAAATACACCACAGGTAGTTGCCAGACTCTGCCATAGCTCTGGATTCACCCCAGAGAGCCCAGTCTTTTTCTATGTCAGACCAGCAACAATGCAGGGCTCATGGGGCAGAGCCCTGGGGACCAAGCGGTCTAAGGTGTTAGATTGAGAAACTGCATAATTCATATTAATTACCTCATAATAATTACGTATGTATTGTTACAGTTTCTTATTTGATAATATCATTGTCATCTCATATTTCCACACCAGCACTCAGGGCTTCATGGATATGTATCAGTATCACTCAACATGTGTTTTGAGCCTCTGGTATCATCATTACCTGGACAGTTGTTACAAATGAAGTGATTAAATCCAGCTCCATAACCCAGCAATCTCTGTGGAGTAGCTTTGGGAGACAGAAATTTCTTAGGTGATACTATCACACTACCTTATTATATTTTATTTCCTTTTTGCATTTCTATATTTATGTCATGATCTCAGTCAATTTGTCTACGTTTTATGAATTCTCGTTGATTGTATTTCTATACCATCTTTTACTTTAGATCCCATATCAACTTTCAAAATTAACTTATTCAACAAGTTTTCTTTTAATCTATAAAAATATATATTTTATATATATTCTCTAATATATTTAGATATTCTGTAATAAAATATTCTATAATATATATATTCTATAATAAAATAACAATACCAGAAAGGAAAACATGCTTTATAAGTCCTTATACAATGTAGCAACAGTGGGTGTGCTCAAATATATTTTTCCAATGATAATTCCTTATTTAGATAAACACAAAGAACTGCAAGTGATTTAAATATGCTAATTTTAGAAGAACGATCATTATAATTCAGTTTAAAAAATGAGTTTCTTTTCCAAGAAAATGGTATCAATTGCTCCACTGTTTTTGTCCTCTTATTCAAATTAAGAGACACTGAGAGTTATGTATTTATAAATATATGTATTTATCTATGTATCTATGTATCTTACCAACATACCTAAGTAGCCATCATATACATACCAAGCAATAAATCATGAAGCTCATGGGTTGCAAATGAAATATATTCTTAGATTCACATCTGGGGCCAGAGACATAGTACAGTGGGTAGGGTTAGACATGGGAAACCCACTTATAATGCTCAACAGCCCAAGCACTGCCAGGAGTGGCCCCTGAGTACAGATCTAGGAGTTAGCTCTGAGCACAGAAGGGTGTGACCTCCCCAAACTAAAACTTATTAGAGTTCATAGCCCCTTATACAAACATGCTTTACTCTTAGCTTGGAAATAAACCCTTGCTGTTAGACGGATTGTTGTTGTTCACTGTCTTTTTGTTAAAAATGCACTAGACCTATATGACATATAGGAAACACAGGAACATAGTGACTAGGAAAACATCTGAATGAGAATGGCTTTTTAAATTTTAATTTCTACATGTAATCTGATTTATAAACATTTTGAAGTACATTCTTCTTCACTTTCTTTGTTTATCATAGGTTGATGTAGTGCTTAGAACTATAAAGATGCAAGTTAGAAGCAGAGAAACACTTCAAAAAGAGGCTGTTTTCTTTCCTTGGCATTTACATTATAAATTGTTAATATGTAGTTATAGTTTATTAATAGCTTAGATGAGTTAAATAAAATATATAGAATATATTTATATCAAGCACAAATGAATACTTAGAGAAATATTATAAATTAAAGGGAAACTGCATAAAATTTCCCTCTATAACACATTGCTATAGAAATAATTTTAAATTAGGACAGGATGTAATATCTTCTGTGGATTTTTTAAATATGCAACATTGAAACAATAATTTTACGCATTATTTTACGCATTTTTCTCCTCTATTGGAATATGTTAGCTATTCTTAAATGCATAATTCAATTTTGTAATCTTATCTATATCTGTTTTCATGTATCTTTCAGTGCCACATCTATTTAGAAGAATATTAATGTGTTATGACATTTTGGAAATGTGATCAATGTAGATGATATATTAATAATAATGGCACTGTTATAAGAGCTTGAGGAGATAAGTTTTTCAATGAGGTCACATACATTTTGCCTCTGCCTGACTTTCCTTTTTTTGTTTTCTTCCCTTCTCTCTCCTACATAGCCACCATAGGGAAAAAGTCATCATAAAGATAAGATCCCTTTAGCAAAAAAATGATAAATACTTTAGTATTCATGTATGGCAATGAATAATAATTCATGACAGTCTTCATTTGTCTAAAAGCTTGAGTTCTGAGAACAAAACACTAAGAAATGAAGTTCCAATAGCAATATCCCATTTCTCTTAATAGCAACTCATCTAGTAGACAGACTAATGTGATTTTCATTGCTTTTAATTTGAAGTCCATCAGATTATGTGCTCCAATGAAAAGACTTGTCATAGTAGCCTGCAAAAGGTTGAGAGAAACAGAATATCTCTAACGAAATCCCATGCAGGGCTTATCAGTTACTTACACCAGGGAAAATGCTAAGCAACACCCAGTCAGGAAATCAATGACTATTCATGTAGATTTTTTTCTCCTGCAATAGAAAGATAACATTAAAATTCTGACATATTAAAGTATTGTGTTTATACTCCTTCAGGTATGGTTCTACATAATAAAGACATTTCAATCTCCAAAGATGCACAGACTCTTTTTGATTCATTGAAGCCACAAGAAGTCAGAATACTTATCTCAGTGTACACGACACAGACCTTTGGAGATTTGTTCCTTTCACTTGCTATTTGTTCCAGTCTCTTCTCTCCCTCCCTCTCCATTGATTTCATGCTGTGATAGTTTTGGAAACATTAACTTTTTTTGGTTTTTTGCTAATTCTCAAACCCAGACAACAATAAGATTACTAAGAATGGGCAAGTATTCTGTTTTGGATCTGTATCTTAAAATCAAACATTTGAATTTCTTTGATAGAGATTACTATAGGATTATCACATGATCACGTGATCACTTGATCACTTGACATCCTGTTATTCATTAATTTGCTTGGGTGGGCGCAAGTAACATTTCCATTTGACCCTATCACGTGCCAGTGTAGCCCAATGGCATCTGGTTGCTTCAGGGATACAAAGAGCCTCAAACCGTTCATTCAGAGTCTTGACGAAGTCTGACCATCTTGTAGGTGGGCGGCCACATGATCTTTTCACATCCCGTGGGTTCCAGTTGGTAACGGCTCTAGTCCAGCGGTTGTCTCCAATCACATTACATGTCCAGCCCATCTTATCGTCGATGCCTTGGCAAACAAGACAGCGTCCCTGACTCTGGAATAGCGACAGAGGTCCAAACTCCGGATTCCTTCTCTCACTTGAGTGAGGCATGATATTCCAAGCATAGCTCTTTCAATTTCTCTTGGGAGATCCAAATAGCGTTCTCATCCTGCCTTCGCAGGGCCCAGGTCTCTGAGGCATATGTTAATGCAGGGAGAATGATGGAGTCAAAGAGATGTGCCCATAGCCTATAGGATGAACATCCTTGAAATAATTATAGTGGGGCTGGAGCGATAGCCCAGTGGGTAGGGAGTTTGCCTTGCACATGGCTGGCCTGTGACGGCCCAGGTTCGATCCCCGGCATTCCATATTGTCACCCGAGCATCGCCAGGAGTAATTCCTGAGTGCAGAGCCAGGAGAAACCCCTGAACAATGCCGTGTGTGACCCACCCCCAAAAAAAAGAAATAATTATGGTACCTGAAAAAGATATATGATTGTTTTGGGGAAATGCCCCATGGTGCTCAGAGATTGCTCCTGACTATGTGCTCAGGAATCACTCCCAACTGACCTTGGGAGACTATCTTGAGTGCCTGGGGGAGAAGTCATGTTGGTCAAAGGCAAGGTAAGCGCATTCTCCTCTATATATGT
Organism: Cryptotis parvus; assembly: GCA_021461705.1. NCBI lineage: Eukaryota > Metazoa > Chordata > Mammalia > Eulipotyphla > Soricidae > Cryptotis > Cryptotis parvus. The sequence goes on from JAJIBD010013831.1 coordinate 22,743, forward strand.
CTCTAGTCCTGAACCACTTGTTTAATAACTTAGCAAAGGGGAGTACTATAAGTATTGGAATTTTATAATTATAAATATTGGAATTTATTCTTATAAATTATAAATATTGTACTTATAAAAATTACAATATTTGTAAATTCCATTATTTCTAAAATTGGAATTTATAAGTTCCAATTTATAAATGTTGGAATAGTTGTGTTGACAAAATGAAGCTCAGAATCTCTATTTTTTGATAGGCCCTTTATAGTGACCTGCCTGTAACTAAAAGTATTTTGACTAATTTGTTTTCTCCAAGAATAACATTTGGAACCCTCAAATAATCTCAACATTAACTTAGTTGTCCTGTGGTTATTTGTGATTTTTGATATCAAAAAGTGGCAAAATTATGTATGTGTTGTGTACATCTTTCACAAATGAAGCTTCACACATGCAGTGGATAGATTCTTAAAATAAAATAATTGTCAAAAATAATTGCTAGCCAGAAAGTTGAAAATGGTACAATTTTCATTCATTTCCCCCTCATTTATTTGAAATCAAAAAGATAAGTAGAAATGAATTTATATGACCATATTCACTATCAACATCAAAGAATTACACATATTTGTTCTTATTAATGTGCAATTTCTAGTAAATTCACTGGCCTATTTAATTCAGAGTAAGCAGTGTAAATTGGAAAAGATTGTCAGAGGTAGGTTGGGTACAGTGGATTATACTTGTTACAGTCTTGTAGAAGGATAGAGGGATAGAGTGATGATGTTTATTCAAATTATTTGGAAAAATGTCATCAGATTAAAAAATATCAATTGTACTAGGAACACATTTTAAAAGTATTGCTATAGTATAGCTCCTCTAACTTCACTTATGTCTATATAATAGTAGACTAGAAGAGGTAAAAAGCATTCCACAATTTGGACAAATTTAAGTGACAACATAAATTTAATTGTTGCTCCATATACTACAATATTTTCCTATTCTCTGCTATTAATCTATTCCCCTAAAGACAGAAGTATGCTTAATATCACATATTCTTTGCTGATTTTCGACTAGCAAGCTAATCTTCTTAGGGGTAAAGGTGTTTAAAGATGTTAAAATGAGTACCCAGCCCTATTTCATTTATCTTAGTCCAATTTTCTCTTCTGAATATGATTTACAAGAATATAACTTTACTGTCGGTTAAGAAAAATGCATACAACTATGAATAGTAGTTTTGTCCTGGATTTTAAAAAAAATATATCAATTCTAGTAGATAATTATCCCTTCACAGTTAAATAACTAGTTTATCAAAGATTCATTTCTAAACCAGGAACATATGTCATCTAAGAAGCAAATTATGTTATTTTTTCTTTTAGAATGATTTATAGCAGCAGCAAAAACCAAAATTGCTAACAAATATCATCTACATGTTAATATTGAAGTGAATTTTCAGAGCATCTCAATATGTTGGCTGAAATTGGTTTATATGTGATTAACTATGACTAGATAATATGGAAGAATCTTTTGGATTTAATCTTCTTTGGGAGAATGATGCTGTATAGTGTTAAATTACTAATTCCAGTATGTTGATCGGTACAAGAATGAAGTCTTTGAAGTTTTTGAGGGTTGAAGAGGTACTACAGTGGACAGGGTAACTGTCTTGCATGAAACTGATCTGGCTTTGATCTCTGGCATCCCATATGGCCCCATCTGATTTGATCCTGACATTCAAAGTGAGGAATAAACCTTGAACACTGTATGGTACCGAAAACAGGGGGTATTTTCTAACATTACAAGAAGCAGTTGTAAAATAACAGGAGTATTTTCTAACATTACAAGGTTACTCCAAGTATACAAAGACAAATATAATGACATGAAAGGGGTATCTGATGATCTTTATTATATGACTCTATTTAGCAACTATATATTTTTTAAATTAAAGCAGAAAATAGCAAGATTACACTGTGGAAACTAAAGCTAACTATTATTGAATTACTAAATGCATATTATCGCTGCTCAAATATAGAGTTTATACTCAGTTTAGTTTGAACCAAACATTAATTGTAATCTACTATATTCAAAGGTACATGGTAAACTTTATTTAACAAAAATGGGTATAAGTTTACTTGATATTAGGATTAATATGAAGAACAGCAATGTAAATAGTAATAAAATTCTTTTAAGGAGGAGTTAAAGAAGACATATAAATAGCCATCATTTTTTGTAATTTCTTTACACTCTTTTATGTGATTTAATAGTCAAAATAAGTTTAAAGGTTATGTTTTTATACCAATTTTTATGAGTGAAGAAAATTATATATCATAGGTTATTTTCCTTGCTGAATATTACAAAATGGTTTTCTGCCCCAATATTTGAACTCAGCAAAATTTATGTGCATGAATTTAAGATTTATATACTGTTAATAATATTCAACTCTATATTGCTTCTTAAGCTAAAAATTAGGGGTGAACATATGGGCCACTTTTTAATCTCACATCTCTTATACTTTATCCCTGCAAATTTTGTCTCAAATGCAAATGTCACTATGTTTTCCCATAAGTTGGTTTGGACTAGACTTTTTTATCATTTCTCAATGAAGAAATCACCTATAAAATATAAAGTAATAATTCTCTCTGAATGGTGTAATACTTGCTTGAGTACCTACCTACCACAGAACTAATCTCACTCTCTCTCCACAAATATCTCTTTCCCACAAATATGTAGAGAGAAATTCATATAAATATACAAAATGCATTTAACGTATGTTCATATCTGCTTATAGACTTATGTGTGTTAACACCAATAGACAGATCCATTTTTATTCCAGTGAAGTTTACTCTAATGACCTTGAATATACTAACATCAGGATGCAAGCAGATCTTTAACTGATATTTTTCTCTTATTCTTGAAAAATTTTGAGGGACCTCCCCAGCAGTGTTCAGGGGGTCTTGGGAACACTCCAGTGATACACCAATATATGGGTGAATGGCTCAGAGTTTGTATCCAGTGTGTTGGGAACCATTAGGATCACACTTGGATGGTGCTTGTAGGTCATGCATTGCCGGGAGTTGAAGCCAGGTCTCTAGCTGTAAGCTCTCTGCATGCACTCCAAACCTCTGTGCTATTCCTACCATTGATTTTCATGTTTTAAGCAATTATCTGTATATGGAACATTAAATAAATTGTGAAACATCCAGAAATGCTGTAGACTTTATTAATAGGGGAGCCAGTTCATATTGTATATATGTGATATTACACTCTATATACTTGTACTTACTTGTCTCAAAGACTAGATTGTATCAGAGGAGTTGTAGGGCAAATTTATTTTGGGATTCATTAAAAAAAAGCTATATTATTTTGAATTAACCTTTATTTCATTTATCATTAAAACCATTATTCTTTATGTTGGATCTTGTTATTGGTGCCAGACTACTAACAAATTCATGTCAAGTCCAAATTTTATTTGTTGTAATTTCGAATCTTTAAAGCGAAGGTATTATTTAGACTATTTTACAGTTCACTAATTTAAAAATAGTAATAATAATAGATAAAACTCAAAACAAAATGAATTCAAACTGGATTAACACTTTAGAATTTAAATGGGATTTCTGTTGAAATATCATATGTCAGAA
>JAJIBD010013832.1:0-27627 GCA_021461705.1 Cryptotis parvus
CCCACTGTAGTATCGCTCTGTCCTCCTGATATTGTTTTTTTAATTTTACCCAAAGTTTTCCTTTTTGGGCCACACTTAGAGGTGCTTGGAGGCTGCTCCCAGCTCTGTCCTCTGGGGTCAATCCCAGAGTTGTTCAGTGAACCCTGAGGTGCTATGGAGGGACCCAGGCCTCCAACACGCAAAACACACGCTTGGTTCACTGGGCAGCACTTTTGTCCTGGGCTGCTCTGTAGCAGGACAAAGGTAATTAATTATTATTATTATTATTATTATTTGCTTTTTGGGTCACACCCGGCAATGCTCAGGGGTTTCTTCTGGCTCTGCACTCAGGAATCACTCTTGGCGGTGCTCGGGGGACCATATGGGATGCCGGAATTGAACCCTGGCCAGCATGGGCCGCGGCGTGCAAGGCAAACGCCCTACGCACTGGACTATCGCTCTAGTCCCAGTAATTAATTAATTGATTAATTAATTTTGGGGGGCTTTTTTGGGATGCTCAGGGGTTACTTTTGACTCTGTACTCAGGAATTACTCCTGGGAGTGCTTAGGGGACCGTATGGGATGCTGAGGATTGAACCTGGGTTGGCCTCATACAAGGCAAATGCCCTTCCCACTCTGGCCCAAATTTAATTTATAGTGAAAGTGTGAAACTATCAGGATCAGCTGATTCAAGGGGCTGAGATTGTGCTTTGCCGGCAGGATCCTGGACTCAGTCCCTGGAATATTTTCATTTTCCTGTTTTGAAGTAAAGGTACAGGGCTACATTAGTAGTGGTGATAACAAAATAAGAGCTGGTTTGTGGTCGTGACTTGTATGCTGCTCTGTTATGGAGACTGATTTCTGTGTTCATTGCTCTTGTTCTAGGCTGTGCTCACAATTTTTTAGAAAACACTGCTTTAGGCCACAGAGATAGGACAGGGGATAAGGCACTAACTTTGTATGCAGCCCCTCTCATTTTTCACATTGCTGGTACTACATGTGGCCCCCTGCATACCACCATGGGTGATCCCTGAGCACAGAGGCAAGAGTAGCTTTTGAGCACTGTTGGTGTGGCCCAAAAAGCAGAAAGAAGGAAAGAAAGGAAGGGAGGAAGGAAAGAAAGGAAATTGAGTTCCCATTTGACCCAGTGATACTGCTCCTGGGAATATACTCTGGGAGCCCAAAACACTCAGCAGAAACACCACCTGCACTTCTGTGTTCATACCAGCACTATTCACAATATCCAGAATCTGGAAACAACCTAAGTGCTTGAGAACAGACAACTTGATAAAGAAACTATGTTACATCTACACAATGGAATACTATGCAGCTATTGGGAGGGAATTTGGGGACATTAATGGTGGGAAATGCTCAGTGGTGGAGGGATGGGTGCTGGAACACTGTATGACTGAAACCCAATTATGAACAGTTTTGTAGCTGTATATCTCATAGTGGTATAATAAAAAAATTTAAAAAGGAAGGAAAGGAAGATGAAGGGAAGGAGGGAGGGAAGGGAAGAGGAGGAGGATGGAAGGAAGGGAGGGGAAGAAAGAGAAAGGAGAAAAGTAAATTAGTATTGTTCGATACAGCTGCAGAGATTCTGAGAACATTCCACTTAAGCCCCAGCCTTTATTCCAGCCGTCTGGCACAAAGAGCTCTCAACTAATGAGGCTGCGTGAGCCTTTTTGGCTCGGCAGATGGCCACTTCCTCTGTCCACTAATGGCCGGAGACACAGCATGCTCTGTGGCTGGGCTCATCCTGGGGACCCTGCGGGGGTGGCCCGGAGGCCAAGCTTAAGCCTGTGTAGAAACTGGACCCCATTGCCATGGTGCTCCTGGCTCTTCTGGCTGAAGGGAACGGGGTGTCTTAATCCTGGCTGAGCCCGCAATTTCGCTGAACCCCGCCTCCAGCCTGGCTGTGAGCCCGGTGCTCTGGGCCCCACTAACATCCCCCGCTTCAAGGAGAAGGACACAGAAAACTCCTGAGTTGTGGCGCTCTTCGGGCTCTGCTCCAAATCCACAACCAGCACAAGGCCCAGTATAAGCACGGGCCCAGCACAAGTCTGCCGGGCGGCAGATCAGCCAGGCTCAAACTTTATCCCTCATTCTCTTTCCAGACAGATCGCTGGGCACCACTCAGACCCTCGGGGAGCAGGACACGCAGAATCCAACACAAGGAGAGCAGAGCCCCACTTCCCCTGGCTTTGGTCCCCACTGCTAGGTTTAATCATATCCCCGTCAGTCTGATTGCATCTAAGATAAAGGACCGTCACGCTGTGCAGGTCCTGGCAACTGACCTTTCTGACTGGTGACTTCTTCACCCGACTTCACTGTATCACTGTCTTCCCGTTCATCATCGATTTTTCGAGCGGGCACCAGTAACATCTCCTTGTGTCCTGTCTCATGCTAGTAGATTCCAGATTTTTTCTGAAGGGGGTGACTCAAGGCTTACTCCTGGCTCTGTGCTCTGGGATTTCTCCTGGCAGGACACAGGGATTGAACCAAGGTTATGTGCACGCAAGGCATGGACCTTAATTTCTTACTGTCTGGCCTTCATCCAGATTTTGGACATGTAAAGTGAAGCTGAATGTGTGTGCATGCATGCATGCATGCATGCGCATGCATCGTGTGTGTGTGTGTGTGTGTGTGTGTGTGTGTGTGTGAGTGATTTTAACTTGGGGCCCCCACACATGCAAGGCAAGTTCTTTACTACGGTGTTACAGTCCCTGCCGCAAAAAGTTGTTTCCGGATAGATCAGCCACAAAGAAGATCCCTAGAAGTCTACGAATGAAATCGCTGAGAGAGCAACAGAGATTTTAATGAATCCACAGGCAAAGGAAGACTCAAGGAAGTAGAGGGAAAAGCTGGAGCCCAAGGGGGACAAAGGAACAGTCAGTTTTGCAAACATTCCTCCCAAACGAGCTGGGACTTGGGCTGAGCCCATGATGGAGTCAGGTTGGCAAAGTTTGCTTGGACAGAGTCTCCTTGACCCTGAACTCTTGACTTTGATGAAAACAAAGTTCTTGGGGCCAGAGCGATGGCCCAGCGGGTAGGGCGTTTGCCTTGCATGCGGCCGGCCAGTGCCGGCCCGGGTTCGATCCCCGGCATCCCATATGGTCCCCCCGAGCACTGCCAGGAGTGATTCCTGAGTGCAGAGCCAGGAGAAACCCCTGAGCATTATTGCCGGGTGTGACCCAAAAAGCAAAAAAAAAAAAAAAAAAGAAAAGAAAAAAAGAAAGAAAAGAAAAAAAAGAAAAAGAAAACAAAGTTCTTTGCCTGGGAATGTGAGGACATCTCACACATGGCAGTTTCCTTGCTCTCAAGAAACAGTAGAGTTGTTTCCAGCTGTCTTCCTTCCTTTGAAAACCCTCCTCACTCTCAAATGCCGTTATCTGGGGACAGTGTGTACTCTGACCCTGCTGTATGCATCCGTCCAACCAATCCACTCCTCACCAGGGAAGTCTATTGCACTGATAACGTGGGAGGTCGGGACCAGGGGCTCCTGGGAATGCCACAGAATGCTGTGGAGCTTGAGCCTGAGCTGAAAAGCACAGCTGGAGACCAATAAGGAGGTAGGAATATACATATACATATATATATATGTATATATACATATATATGTATATATATATATATATATATGTATACACACACACACATAAAAGGAGGTAGGTGGGGCCAGAGCCATAGCACAGCCGGGAGGGCGTTTGTCTTGCACATGGCTGACCCAGGTTCTATCCCCAGCATCCCATACGGTCCTCTGAAGATTACCAGGAGTAATTCCTGAGTGCAGAGCCATCGCTGGCTGTGACCCAGAAAAAGAAAGGAGGTAGGCGCTTGTCTCCCCGTCCCCAACCTCCTGGGACTCCTGGTCCTTGAGTCACATGCTCAGACCTTCGCCCCTGTTGCAGCAGAGCAGACTTGCTTCAGCTTCTTGTGGGCAGCGAACATGCTGACCAGATGTCCAGGTGTCTTCGTGTTAGGGTTCTAGGTACCTTCACCATTGCAGTTCTTTTACGGTATGCATAGATGCATCTCTGGGGGCTCATCTATTTTTGGGGGGTGGTTGGGGGCACACCTAGCAATGCTTAGGGGTTACTCCTGGCTCTGCACTCAGGGATCACTCCTGAGGTGCTCAGGGGACTGTATAGGATCTGGGGATCAAACCCGGGTCAGCTACGTGTAAGTCAAATTCCCTCCCTGCTGTTTATCGCTCTGGAGCCTGGGCTAACTCTTTAATGGAATCATTAGAAGCAGCTGGAAGTAACCGCTTCAGCAGTTGTCTCTTAGCAGCAAGGATGACTGCAGCAAAAATATCGGCCCTGTACACAGTGACCTAGTTTGTGTGAATTACTGGGTCTTTGTGCCTCAGTCATTTCTGTTATCTGACTAAGTTGTGTGTCAATGAGGGCTTGTGGAACTGAGCGGCTGAGGTCTAGAGTACCCCTCACTTCCTGCTCATACTGTTTGCAATGCCTGCAGCCCAACATATCTTGCTTTGCTGATGACCCGCGGTCTTCTAGTGGCCTGATTTATCCCTGCTTCACCATTTGATTTCTGTTGTCCGTTTTTCTTTGTCTAAAGACCAGTTCAGCTAAGCATCCACTCTTTTCATTCATTCATTCATTCATTCATTCATTCATTCATTCATTCATTCATTCATTCATCTATTTATTCATTCATTCATTTGTTTGTTTGTTTATTTTTTTCTTTTGGGGTCATATCCAGCAATGCTCAGAGGTTACTCCTCGCTCTTTGCTCAGGAATTACTCCTGGTGGTGCTCGAGGGACCATATGGGATGCTGGGGATCGAACCCGGTTGGCTACATGCAAAGCAAATATCCTACATGCTGTGCAATCGCTTCTGGCCCCTAAGCATCCACTCTTAACTAGAACATCATGTGATGGACATTCAATGATGGACCTGGTGTGATACATACAGTTGCTGAGGTGAGAAAGTTTAGTGTTGTAAACTCCATACAATGCTATAAAGCAAGACTACTTCAATTTTTTTTTTTTTTTGCTTTTTTGGTCACGGTTCAATTCCCAGCATCCCATACGGTCCCCTGAGCATCACCAGGAGTAATTCCTGAGTGCAGAGCCAGGAGTAACCCTGAGTATTGCCGGGCGTGACCCAAAAAAGCAGAGATGTGTGTGACTCGTGCTGGTTTAAAAAAAAAAAAAAGACCATTTGGTGCTGAAAGATTTGAATACTGGATTTTTATATTCTTTGGTGGGAATATGTACTGGGACACACTACCAAGGATGGACATAAGCATACCTACCTCCAGGGATGCTACCCGGCCCTCCCCAGCCCATGTCCATAACACATACATGTCCTCATGCAAACAGTTTTATTTTAGTCCTCTTTGTAATAGCCCCAAATAGATGCAAAGAAATATTCATCCACAGGAGTTGTTATATATCACCCAATGGAATCATATGCAGCTATATAAAATAAAGTGAGAGACAAACATGGGGCAGAGCTGCTACTGGCTCTCACTATGCCCAGCCACTCATGAGGTGCCCGGGAGGGATGGCAGGTTCTAGCCCTGGCCCGCCACCCCAGCAGAGCCTCACAACAAGCCAGATGACCCCCACTCCATGAGGACCTCCATTTTCCACATCTGGACTTCCTCCTCTTCAGAACTCCACCCAGAAGACCAGCCTATCACAGCCCGGCTCGCGCGCGCGCATGTGGCTGGCGCAGTTCATCAATAAATGCTGGATTTTGAGATGACTACAAGAGTATGCTACCAGCACGGCAGAGCCTGGCAAGCAACCCGTGTCGTATTTAATATGCCAGATACCAGTAACAATTATAGACCTCATTCCCATCACATGATGGAATGGTTTGAGGCTCTCTATGTTCCTGGAACAAGCAGGTTCCCTTGGGCTCTACTGCATGAGACAGGTCATATGGAGATGTTACTGGTGCCCGCTTGAGCAAATCGAAGATGAACGGGAAGACAGTGATACAATGAATTTTTGGGTCACACCCGGCAATGCTCAGGGGTTTCTCCTGGCTCTGCACTCAGAAATCACTCCTGGCGGTGCTCAGGGGACCACATGGGATGCCGGGATCGAACCCAGGCCGGCATGGGCCGGTCGCGTGCAAGGCAAACACCCTACCCGCTGGGCTATCGCTCCCGCCCCTCAAATTTTTTTTTAAAAGAACTGCTTCTCTCACCCATAAGGATTCAAATCTCTCTTCTCCCCCACTTCCCTCCTGTTATCCCATTTTCCAGCACCTCTCAGGGACTTTTCTTGTCTGTTTCCAGAAACTTCCAGATGGCCCAATTCAGTGGTGACATCTTAATGCTCATTGTGTGTCTCACTGAGCTCTCCACACAATTCAGTTGTTTCCCATTCTCTTCCTTCTTGAAACAATTCCTTCTCAAATGTTTGTACCCTAGACATGTCTGTCGTTTCCCTTCTGTTAAGAGATGCTACTTGTCACTCCTTTTTATTCTTCCTTCTCTATTTGTTTGACCTGCTGATATCCTAGGCCACTTCCTGTGCTCTACTCGCCTGAGACCCCAATACCTGACCGCTATTTGTTGGGAAGAGAGGTAGGGAGTAATGAAAGAGGGGACAGGCACAAAGCTTCCTCTCGTCCCAGCTACCTGATCACCACCCAGCTCTCCAAACCCTACCTTCAGGACTTTTTTTTTTGGGGGACATACTCAGCAAACACTCTGGGTTTATTCCTGGCTTTCTGCTCAGGGATCCCCAGAGCTGGTGGGGCTATGGGGACCCACCCTATGTGGTGTTAGGGATCCAACGCCCTCCCTGCTACACAGTCTGACCCTTCTCTTCTGGTCTTTTACTGAGGCACTGAGGTGTGTGAGTGAATGCACACCACCGCCTCTCTCCTTCCCAGGGCTCCCAGGATGGGTGTGCAGTGGCTGGCTCCCGCCCCTCAGTCACCTCATTAACATCACAGGAGAAGCCTTTGTTGTGCACCACACTTGGGCTATTTCCGGGTGGGGGAAGCTGGAAAGGAAGGGTACAGGCAGACCAACATAGATAAGTCTGATTTGGGTGATGCTGAGACACATTTGTTATCCCAGGAAACGGTGCTTTTATACTTACGTGCAAAATAGACCTTATATAGCAGGCAGGGGGCTTATTTAGGGCCGACCGGGGTTAGATTCCAGGCATCCCACATGGCCTCTTCCCGAGCCTTGTCAGGAGTGAGCCCTGAGTGTGAGCTGGGATTAAGGGCATGTACTTTTTGTATCTGGTAACTTGAGTTTTGGAGGCAAGATCTAGTGGTCTTTTACGCAGACAAGTTGATAAGCAGTTGGATGTGGATTTCAAGAGAAAGTTCTGGATTGGAAATTCAAGTTTGAGAGACATGAGCAGGTAGCCTGTGAAGCCTCTAAGAGACTGGAGGAAGTCATGGGGGAGGGGGAATGTGGCGGGAGAACTGGCCCAAAGGGAGGAGCTGGGGGTGCTGGCGCTCCAATAAGACGAGTTGGAGGAAACACGGAAGAGCCTTAGAAACTGCAGGAAATGGGAATTAAAATTTTTACTAGGTATTTAAGATTTATAGCAGTCCAAGAGCAACTTCCTGCTCCTTCACACGTCCCTGCCAAAGGCTGTTCTTTCCAAATCCGACCTCAATTCAATAAAGGACTGAATCTGGAAGCTAGGCTGGGAATTTCTCTCTCTGCTCCCGTGTTCAGCCAAATAGTGGGCTCTGGCCCCTTTGCTTCCACGAGACTCACTGACTCTTCTCAGTTCCCCCATCTGATTACCACGGTTGGCCTCCTCCACCTCACGCTGAGCACTGCTAAGGAAGCCTGCGTGGTCGCGAATAACCATTGAGTGCATGTGTATCTGTGTACACGTGGCTGTGTTTTTTCATATCTTCTGCTTCAAATCCTGCAACTGTACTTCATTATCAGTGTCTATGTCCAGTCAAATAAATCCATGAGAACTGTCTAAAGACTATTATGTTACTTTGGACTTCATTTCAAACTCTTCTTGCTAGCCCACTAGGATTGCCAGATCCTTGGTGACTGACCTAGGCAGTGATAACAAAAGTGAATCCATTTTTATTAGTCTCAGCAAAGAGCTGGAACCCTGGCTTGGAAGGTTCAAGAAGTCTTAGAGAGATTCCAAGAAGACACGCAAACAATGTGTCTGCCTTTAATACCTTATAGATCTTTTTTTTAAAAAAAAATTTAGTTTCTGGCTCTTACCTGGGTGTGCTCAGGGTACCTCTTGGCTCTGTATTCTGGGACCACTCTTGGGATGCTAGGGATTGAACCCTGGTCAGCCTCATGCAAAGCAAGCACCTTACCCATTGTACTATCTCTCAGGCCCCATGAACCTCGATCTTAGATCATGGATAAGGAGAATGATTTGAAAAGACAAAGCTGGGAATTTTTATCTCAGAGAGAAAGAACCAACTTCTGCTCTTATTTGAAATCCAGGCAATTGGTCATTAAAATCCAGAAATTCTGAATAGCCATCTACGTGTGGGCTACAGATTCTCTTTATTTATATGGTTGTAGACACAGGAATTTTATTTAGTTTGGTTTTGGGTCACATCCAGCATGCTCAGGGCTATTTTCTAGCTCTGTGCTCAGGGATCACCCTAGTGGTGTTGGGGAAGGGGAAAATCATATATGGTGCAGGTCAGCCACATGCAAGGCAAGCACTTTACTCATGGTACTATCTCTCTACACAGACAGGTGTGGGCTGTCTGTGAGCAGGTGCTCCTTGTCTGAGAATCTCATCCTTTCATCCTGAGAGTAGAGAGGAAAACACTCCCCTCTCAGCTGGAGGCCTGCCTCCTCTCTTCCAGACAACTGGTCTCCTGGCCCAGGATCACTGGCCTGCTCCACCACTTCCTGTGAATGCTCCGTGTGCATTCCGGAAGGGTTTCTTCTCAGCTGGCCTGTGAGGGATGCAGCAGGGCCGTTTCCCCTGCAACCCAGGCCACGTCCTCCCCCCCAAGCCTTGTAGAACATGCCTATTAACTGAGTGTAGAATCAGGCTGGGTCAGCCTGGGAAGCTTCCCTCCTGGCCTCAGGGACGGCGTGTTTTCCTTTCTTACTCTAGCCGGCCTCACAAACTCCTAAATGCTTTTGCTTAGGTCCTGTGGTAGGCGAAGCCTGGAGAGTTCTTGGACGCTCTTTCCGGGCATATAAATACAGAATCTGGTAAAACTTTTATACTAAAAAAAAAAAATCATGGTGACCAGAAAGGTGGGAGAAGGGGCGGTCTAATTCTTCTGCTTTGCCAGGCCAGGGAACAAAGCTTGGCAATCTGTATCTCACTATTTTGCTGCTGGGCTTGGTTCTGGGGTGGTGCGCACAGCATGCGTTATAAATTATGCACCGATGATATGTCTGACTTCATTATCCCTTCTGAAAATAAGCACTCAGTCCCAAACAATTAGCACTTCATTATGCTTTTATAGCGTTCCCTAATTGTTCCATATGTTGGGTTTTTACTTTTCAGCCAGACTACGTGCCTCTGGATGGCAAAGATCAAGTCTTCAGATGCCTTGAGTTCCCAGCCCAGCAATGCTGAGCTGTACTGATTAGCATTGGCGGCTGCAGGACACGTGCTCTAGAAAGTAAAGTTAGCACTGAGCACCAATTCATTTAGCTCTTTGGGAAAGGTAGGGTGTTGGAGGACAGGTTTAGCTATTCTGGGAGCTTTGTTGTTTTGCCCACTCCCAGCTTAATCTATTTAAGTCAAGGTTCATTCTAATGAGACCTCTCTTCTATGTAAACACTGCTAGAGGATGTGGCAGTTACAGAAGTCACCTTGATTGAATAACTTCTGACTTATACATCTACTAAGACTTCTATGTTTTCTAGATTGGGCACAGCTCCTCTTTATACCCACTGCACCCAGTGTGGGACAGTTAGAATTTACCAGGAGACTACCACCCTGGCTACGCTGAGACTATAAGAAGACTATAGGAAGGATCATACTAGTTTTCTCTAAGCAGGGGAGTGTGACCCTTTCAGTACACGAGAACAAGATACTCAGAATCACCCTGGTGCAGATAATAATAAGAAGGACCTTGTGGGTACCATCTAGATTACATGAAGCTCATGAAATTAAGATGTATTACTTTATATCAGCCCACTCTCTCTCCAGTGTTTTACATAAGAGATAATCCTTGGCATAAGTCCTTGGCATAACCTTTGTTTATACCTGCAATAGGGTGTGGCACTACACTCTGTTTAGATTTCTTTGTTGACATGACCCTCCCGGTTGGATTACTTTGTTGTATATAAGGGGACTGACTTGAGGCCCCTTCGGCTTTCGGCCTTTCCACCTTCGGCTTTTTGCTCCTCAGCCTTTTGGCTTTTTGCTCTTTGGCCTTTTGCTCCATCTTCTGGGTAGGACTCAGCTCGGGTGAGATCCTCTCTCTTTGGTGGGACACTTAGGCTCTTCTGTATGGTCTAAGTTTGGACCAGAACTGGAGTTTGTTCATTATATTGGAGTGCTGTGGAAGAGCTTTTGTACTATTAAAAGCTTTTTTGGAACTGCACCGTACTCGTGAGTTTTCATCTGTTCTCCAGGCGTCCTCGGAGGTAGAAGAGAACCTCTGTCCTGACACTGTCGGGGACCCTGGCTGCGCTCCCGACAGTAGGGCAAAAGCCTGAACTCTGCCTTGGAACTCGCCCTCTCAGCCCTTTGAAGGCCATTTCATAAAGCCACTCACCATTTCAGCCTCTGGAATTATATCCTGACCTGCCGCTGCTGCAGCCCCAGTGTCTAGCCCAGGGAGGGGGAAGCAGCTATACATTACATTTACACATTTTATAGTTTACAATGAAAAGATGCTAAAGGAACCTTGTTCTGCTCATTACTTTATTTCTTTTCTGATTGTTTTGTTTTTTGGGGGCCACACCCTGCAGTGCTCATGGTTTACCCCTGGCAAGCTCAGGGGACTATATGGGATGCCAAGGATCAAACTCTGGTCAGCTGTGTGCAAGGCAAAAATGCTCTACCCACTATATTATCTTTCTGGCCCCTCTGATTAACATTTTTTAATTGAGGTATCATAGTTTACAAAGAAAAGACCATTTAAAGTGAATTGCAGGGGTCGTAGTGATAGAACAGGGGATAGGGCATTTGTCTTGCATGCGGGTCTACCTGGGTTCGATCCCTGACATCCCAAATTTCCCCTGAGCACAGCCAGGAGTAATTCCTGAGTGCAGAACCAGGAGTAACCCTTGACATTGTCGAGTGTGACCCAAAATGCAATAAATAAATAGATAGATAAATAAATAAATACACGCATAAAAATAATAAAATGAATTGCCAAATGGAAAGCTCTTATGTTGCTAAGTGATGAAGATCCAGAAGAAATGATGCCATTTATGATGATGACTTTTTTATAGTAAATGCCCATGACGTGCTAACTGCCCCTCTGCATTAGTCAAACACAAAGACCTTTGGTGGGTTACAACCAGCGTTCCTCAGCCTTTTCCCAACTGTTTTCTTTTCTCTCTTCTCCCTTTTCTTTATTTCTCACTCCTCTCCCTGACAACCTACTCCCAGGCCATGAGCTTCATTCATTGGATTTTTCTCCCATGGTTGCTTCAGAATATTCTGGGGGACCTGCACAGGCTTAAAGCGACAGAATTTAATTTCTCATTCTTCAAGAGGCTGGAAGTTGAAGACTGAAGAGCCGGAAAGGGGCTTTGAGGCATCTTCTCTTGGTTCACAGGTACAGCTGTTGTTTGAAAGCAGCAGGCTCTGTCTGGGCTCTGATCAGGAGACTGACCCAATGGCATTAGGGCCTCCCCTATGGCATCATTTAACCCTCTGCTTCCTTAGAATCTAGCCACGCTTGATCTAGTCCCTCCAAATACAGGCTCCAAGAGGAGCGGGTCAGGGGGCACAGACACCCCTCCTGCTTGACGTCTATGCCACTGCTTTCTTAGGGGCGTCAAACCCAGGGCACAGGAAAGAGGCAGAGTCAGGCCAGGAAGGGGAAGCCCCACCGCGGAGGGCATGCCCCGGGCCGCCACTACTTGATAGCAAACTTGATCACAGCAGCCACCTTCTGAGACATTGGTTTGTGTTTGCAGTGCTGGGAATGTGTGAATCCAGGGCCTCAGTCATGAACGGCAAGTGTTCTACGCTGAACCACATCCCTGATTCCGAGCTAAACAATCATTTTTCCAGAGATAACCCAGAGGGCGGAGGGGGCTGACTTGATCCACTGAGATGGTGCCTTTGTGAAGCTGGGAGGAGACCACGCTGGACTGATGTAAGCCTGAGAACCTGGGTACCTCAAGGGCCAAGAGACCTGAAGGCATATGGAGGCACTGGAGACCGGAGCAAATGAAGCGGGCAGGAATCTTCTCATGGACACTGCGTATATGCACACACAGTATCACACAGCGCCCCTTTGAGCGCAAGTCTAGGGCTGACTAGAGTTGAGGGCTTGATCCACTTTTAAAAAATTTTCATTCATTCATTCATTCATTCATTCATTCATTCATTCATTCATTCATTCATATATTCATTCATTCATTCATTTTGTTTTTTGGGTCACACCCGGTGACGCTCAGGGGTTACTGCTGGCTCTTTTGCTCAGGAATTACTCCTGACGGTGCTCAGGGGACCATATGGGATGTCGTGGATCAAACCCAGGTCGGCCGCGCTGCAAGGCAAACGCCCTACCCGCTGGGCTATCTCTCCGGCCCCCACTTTGGGAACCCTAACCACCACCGATAGGTCCCCCAGGCTCTTCCAAAACCAGGAACCGGAAAGCCCAGGAGTTTGTCCTCTAATTTTTTTTTAGGTTTTTGGGTCACATCCAGCGAAGCAGGGATATTGGGGATTAAAGGTGGGTCGGCCACGAGCAACGCAAACGCTCCCTTCTAGTTGGAAAGTGCCTGTTTAAACCTTTCCCCACCCCCTGTTCAGTCATATGACTTCCTCGGACCAATCACTGTAGCTGGGGGGAGAGTCCGGCACTGGGATTGGCCCCTCTCAGGCAATGAGCCAGTGGCAAGAGGAGGGACCCACGAACCCTATAGGACTCCCACTCCGAAAGCTCTGGCTGCTCCACGTCCCCTCACTTTCAATTGAGGGACACTGGCACAATGGGGGGGAACAACTGGGCTGGGGGACACCCCACAGTTGATCTGCAGTGCACCTTGCTCGGCATTCTGGTCTGGTTCCAGGGGATGTTATGGCGGTAGCCCGCAACCAAAGTGATTTTTGTTTGTTTGCTTTGTTTTGGGGGCCACACCCAGTGATGCGAGGGGTTACTCAGGGCTCTGCACTCAGGAGTTACTTCTGGTGGTGCTCGGGGGACCAAATGGGATGCCAGGGATCAAACCTGGGTGGGCTGTGTACAAGGCAAACGCCCTCCCGGCTGTACTATCACTCCCCATCCTTAACATGATTTTTCTCGCACCCACCACAATCGAATTAATTGCTGCGTGTCAGTTCTGCTTCTCAAACGTCCCTCCAATGGTCCCTCTTCTTTCTGGTCTCTTGGCCATCCTACGATCTGGCCCTTGTCCCTGGTCATCAAAGTAATAAGAAATGGGTTTCCTTGCCTTGCTCATCTTGTCTGCCCGAGACTGTGCCCTGGCTGTCCTTGCCAATCAAGTCTGACTAAACTATTCTGTTTAGAGGCTCTGATGTCCTCCCTTAAGCTCCCAGTTTCTCTTGTATTTCATCTTCAAAACAGTCTCTAGGAAACGAGAATGGAAGCATCTGCCTTTTAAATGCTTTTTCTAGCACTTTGTAGCTCAAATGCTCTTCTATTTATACATGCACCCTGAGGGTATTTATCATATTTGATTTTCTTTGTGTGTTTGTGTATGTGCAAGCTACTCTCCTCTATCACCAGATGGAAACTTAGCCAAATGGGTAAAGCCAGTTTCTTATTTACTATTATGCCCAAATCCTGCCCTGGCTGGTAAATGGGTATTCAAAACTGCTTGCTGACTCAGTAGTTGAGTCCTTTGTCTCTTTTCCCTAGTTACTGGAAAGAATGAAGAAAGAAAGAAGGGAGGAATGAAGAGAGGAAAGGAAGAGGAGGGAAAATTACCATACAGCACATGCCCAGCTCTTGTTTCAAATAGATTTTGGAGTCAAGGCATAAAATCAACCAAATGATCGCATTTCCCTTCCGTAGAAGATGTTTACATCTCCAAAAGATAATCTGGGTTGGATTTTGCTATTAGTTTCTTGCTCTCAAAACCATCTTATTAGGCCCAAAGGAATAATTTAGGGACTTCCCTTGAAAGCATAGGGTCATGAGTTCAAACCCGTGGCGTCCCACATGCATCAGCATTATTCTAGCAGCTCTGCTTCCAGTGATCTCCAGCAACCAGGTTTATATACACAAAGAGGGATGTGATCTTTGTGGTCATTAAGACTGAAAAGATGTGTGAACAACGTGTCTGGGCACTGCGACCTTAGGAGAGCTGGTATGTGAGCGCTGCAGCGCTTCCTGGTGAGCAGCTCAACCTACCTGTGTATCTCCCACTAGGAAGAGTCCTATCCTCTACAGCTAAAGGAGGGCAAACCTCAGTGAGCGCATGGCCAAGCGTGCAAGCACCATAGCCTGTTGTGTGATTCTGCTGAGCACACAGCAGGCTTGTGTGTAACAATGGCAACAACCAACATAAGAGGCATAGGGGAAGAGGCATAGGGAGGGAATTTTAAAAACTAAATAAAATACAGAGGCTGGAGTGAAAGTATAGAGCGTAGGGGCTCTTGTCTCACTCATGGCTGAGCCAGGTTCAATCTCTATCTGGCATTAGGGTCTCCTGAGGCTGTCAGGAGTATCCCCTGAGCCCAGAGCCAGGACTAATCCCTGAGCACTGCTGCTGCATGTAGCTTAAACCCAACCTCCTTGCACCAAAAATAAAGTTAATAATGATGATGATGATGATGATATCATCATCATGTCCCTACCCGCTGAGCTATGAGCGATAGCCCAGCGGGTAGGGCATTTGCCTTGCATGTGGTCAGCCCGTGAGACTCACAGACATGGGGCAGAGCTGCTACTGGTTCTCCCTGTGCCCAGCCGCTCACGAGGCACTGGGGGAGGGATGGCGGGTTCTAGCTCTGGCCCGCCACCCCAGCAGAGCCTCACAACAAGCCAGACGACCCCCCACTCCATGAGGGCCTCCATTTTCCACATCCAGACTTCCCCCTCATCAGAACTCCACCCAGCAGACCAGCCTATCACTGCCCGTCTCGCGGCTGCTTGCGGGCTGTATGGTTCATCAATAAATGCTGGATTTAGAGATGACTACAAGAGTATGCTACCCACAAGGCAGAGCCTGGCAAGCTACCCGTGTCGTATTTGATATGCCAAATACCAGTAACAATTATAGACCTCATTCCCATGACCTGATGGAATGGTTTGAGGCTCTTGATGTTCCTGGAGCAAGCAGGTGCCCTTGGGCTCTACTTGCATGAAACAGGACATATGGAGATGTTACTGGTGCCAGCTTGAGCAAATCAATGATGAACGGGAAGACAGTGATACAGACAGTGATGATGATGATGATGATGATGATGATGATGATGATGATGATGATGATGATAAAGTAAAAATCAATCTGAGGACCAGAGATTGTATAATGGGGATGAAACTTCGCCTTGTTCAGTTCCGGGCACAACACAGGGTTCCATGAACACCACCAGGAGTCATCTCTGAGCACAGAACCAGGAACAAGCCTTGAACACCACTAGGTATGGAGTGATAAAGCTGTTAAATTTTCACTGGGTCGTGGCTTTGGGTCATGAGCCTGACTGCCTGGCCTTCCAGAAGAACAGGGAGATGGGTGTGAGTTAGGTCATTCCCAACTCCTGGAGTTTTCAGCCTGGATATTTCAGTCACAAAACCTGAGTTTTCCAATAGATTAATTGCTCAATGGGGCTCGTCTGAGCAGTGGAGACTAGCCTTGAGTATAACAGCAATTGTGAAGTGTGGAGGTTTTTGGCTAATGGGGCTGTTTGGGTGGGTGTTGGGCTCACCTCTCCCCTTCTGGAGTGCCCCAGAAGACAGAATGGTGTGGGACCTGGAAGCATCTCTCTCTTTTCTCTTAGAATACCATAAAATTTCTTTTTTGCTTTGTGGGTCACGTCTGGCAATGCTTAGGGGTTACTCCTGAGCTCTGCACTCAGGAATTACTCCTGGCAGTGCTCAGGGGACCATATGGGATGCCAGGGATTGAACCAGAATCGCCTGTGTGCAAGGCAAACTCCCTACCTGTTGTATTATCGGCTCCAGCCTCATAACACCATAATTTACAAAGTTATTCATAACACTTTTTTTGGGGTTACACCCGGTTTTGCTCAGGGGTTTCTCCTGACTCTGCACTCAGGAATTACTCCTGGCAGTGCTCGGGGACCATATGGGGTGCCAGGGATTGAACCCCAGGTACAAGGCAAATGCCCTATCCACTGGACTATCGCCCGGCCCAACACAGTTGTTTAAGGCAGTTAATGTTCCAAAACTAATCCCACCACCAGTGTGATCTTCCCTCAACCAGTGTCCCTGGTTTCCCACCTTCCTTCCCTCAAGCCTGTCCCTTAGCAGGCACAAATTTACTTCATATTGTTTGTTACAACAAAAAGGCAAATGGAATCACCAAAAGATAAATCAACGAAAGTCAATGTGAAAATTGTTATATTTCACAATGGTGTTAAAAAAGTCACTGAAGATTTACTGAGCTGATTGGTACAAGTTGAGCCTCCTCTGATATTGTTTTAGCTCACTAAGCCTGGTAGCTCTCTATGCAACTTCCCAATCAAATTTGCTGTGTTCCTACTGGGCTGTCAGTGCAGTGAAATTTGAAGGTGTGAGCTGTGGAGCTGGAACGATTTGGAGGTATGGCAGCTTAAGAGGTTCAGTTGTGGAGTTGGGCTGTTTCTATACCAGAGGCTGTTGGGTGTAGTTGCAGGTTACAGGGCCTTCAGGCAGAACAGGGACTCTGCACACCCTAATGTAGGAGGACCCAAAGTTCTCAGCCTGAGCCAGTCTACATGGGACAATTCAGCAGTATCATGTTCTTTTTTGAGATTAATTGTGGACCTGGGCTGTTTCTATGCCCAGAGATGTTGAGTATGGGCTGGGCTTCTGGGTCTTATGGCCGCAGGGTGGGTGGGTATATTTATTTTCCCAACCCTATTTTGAGAAGGCCCTAGAATTTTCAGCCTAATCCTGGAAAATTCTTTCCTCCCTGAAAATTCTTTCCTCCCTGAAAATTCTTTCCTCCCTCCTTCCTTCCTTCCTCCCTCCTCCTTCCTTCCTTCCTCCCTCCCTCCCTCCCTCCCTCCCTCCCCTCCCTCCCTCCTTCCTTCCTTCCTTCCTTCCTTCCTTCCTTCCCTTTCCCTCCCTCCCCCCCTCCTTCCTTCCCTCCCTCCCTCCCTCCCTCCCTCCCTCCCTCCCTCCCTCCCCTCCCTCCCTCCCTTCCTTCCTTCCTTCCTTCCTTCCTTCCTTCCTTCCTTCCTTCCTTCCTTCCTTCCTTCCTTCCTTCCTTCTCTCTCTCCCTCCCTCCCTCCCTCCTTCCTTCCCTTTCTTCCTTCTTTTTTGCTCTTTTGGGTCACACCCGGCAATGCTCAGGGGTTTCTCCTGGCTCTGCACTCAGAAATCACTCCTGGCGGTGCTCAGGGGACCATATGGGATGCCGGGGATCGAACCCGGCCGGCACTGGCCGGCTGCGTGCAAGGCAAAAGCCCTACCTGCTGGACTATCACTCCGCCCTAATCCTAAGGTTTCTTATTTTAAGAATTATTATACTCTGACTTCAACATTTTGGTCTTTATTCACCAGTCTCTCCTACTTGTGGTCTCAGCTCCCTTGCAGATTTAGTTCTCAAATGTGATTCTCTTGCTATTTATCTCCTAGACTCAGCACACTCCTCATTTCAGACATCTTTGCCAAGAAGCCCTTAATGTCAAAAAAGTAGGTAACCCAGTCAGTGACTTTATGTAGGTGTGTGTAGGCAGATGGGAGGGCTGACTCCTGGGTCCAGGTGGCTGGCTTGGCAACTGGTGGATAGTAAGGAAATCTTATGACCTGAAGGCTGGGCTTTAATTGAGACTGAAACTTGAACTCACACAAAAGGAGAGAGACAAGCACCTGTGCAGAGACTGGTTGCCTTCCACTGTAGCACAAAGGAGGGAATGAGGTCAAAGGGAAGAAATCAGCCCACATAGTTAGAATGGAAATACCTGGAAATAATCAGGAACTGCTTCTCTTTCCAGGAGCTCAGAGAAAACATATGCCTCTTAAGGAGAGAGCTCTACTGGTAGAATGGAGGTTGGTGCCTGCGCAATGTTTTATATTTCCCCCCTTTAGGGGCGGGAGGATAGCCCAGCGGGTAGGGCGTTTGCCTTACACGCGGCTGGCCTGTGCCGGCCCGGCCCGGGGGTTCGATCCGTGGCATCCCATCTGGTCCCTCAAGTACCTCCAGGAGTAATTCCTGAGTGCAGAGCCAGGAGTAACCCCTGAGCGTCACTGGGTGTGACCCCCCAAAAAGAGCAAAAAAAATTTATATTTCCCCTTTTTTTTTGCTGGAGCAATAGTACAGTAGGGAGGGCATTTGCCTTCATACCGCTGACCTAGGTTCAATCCCCATTATTCCATAGGGTCCCCGAGCACCGCTAGGAGTAATTCCTGAGTACAGAGCTAGGGAGTAACCTCTGAGCAAAAAGCAAAATAAATAAATAAATACTAGTAACGTTTTCAATAGATATATGTGAATTTTTACTCTATCGGCTGTATTTTTTAACTTTTTCTTTTGTTTCTAAGTAATATTTGTATAATAATTGTTTCTATTATGCTTAATTTTGGGGGCACTCCTGTTGCAGGACTCTTAAGGGCCGCTGCATCTGCTCTGGATTGCCTCCCGCAAATCACTCCGTAGATAAGGGGGGTAGTCTAAATGTGGCAGTTTATCCGACCATGTATGCTGTACTAGCTGGTATAAATATTCTCCCATGCTATCACAATCATCGTGGGACTAGCTAGATCTTACCAGCATATTAGCCTGGCCACGTAGGACACCTAAGTAATTAGACCAGAGAGAAATGCTGTTTGCTTCCAAGCAAACAAGCATGGCTCCCTGATATACTCAAAGGCAACTAAAATATAAAGCTACAATGAAGTAGAGGAGACTTGTGAAGGCTTGGAGAAATATTTAACTGGCATTGGTGTTGGTCAAGGTACAGAGACATGCCATCTCAGAAACCCCCTTCTCTACACTTCAAAAGCATTCCTAAGCAGATTTCGGCTCAAAACATTAGCACAGTAAAGGCCCTAGGTGAGGTGCAGGGAGGAATTACCTAAGGGCATTGGACCCTCCCTGCTTTCCATAACAGTGGGAGGAAGGTCTGAGTTACAGGGATATAAACTAGCCGGTTCCCGCTCTCTCTTCCTTCTTCCTTGTGGGATCTGTCTCCTTGTGAGCGCTCATTCCCCTTGGAAGGCTTTTCTCCTTTTACACGTGGTGGTCGCCATCTTGGCCTACACGTGGCTGGGGTTCTAGCCTGGAATCCTAAGCATCGGGTTTTTTCCTTTTGCTGATTTGTATGCCTGAACCTGTGATAAGTAAAGCCTTTTAAAACTGCATCGGATTCCTGAGTTTTCATCCGTTCCTCGCCCGGCTTCGGAGGTAGAAGGGAACTTCGCTTCCCGGCACTGTCGGGGACCCCGGGAGCGCCCGACACACTCCCAGTTGTGCTCAAGACTCACAACTGGTTCTATTGCTGACATAATGCTTGGTGAGCTTGAGGGACAGTGCTGAGGACTGAATCTACATCAGCCACATGCAAAGAAAGCATTTTATCCACTGTCCTATCTCTCCAGAGTGAAAAAGCCAGAAGAAAAAAGACAGATATAGAATGACTGCATTTATTTGCATGGCATGAATATATCTACATATATATGTACATATTATGATACCAATATCCAATATCAGGCGAAACATGGATCAGGAGGTTTTATCAAAGGTGGAAATTTTCACAAACATGTTCGAGTCAGAGGCTATGTGAGACAGAGAATGGAACAGTTTACTATTAATTGTCGACAGTGCTATTACCAACCTAGTTCTGAGCACTAAACACGGGCAAAAAGATACACATGACAACCTCTTAATGTATGTATTGTAATCCACAATGTGGAAGGGAAGGAAGAGAGAAAGAGAGAAAGAGAAAGAAGAGATGAAAAACCTGCCATAGAAGCAGGCTAGGGGCAGAGGGAGGGAATCGGGGACAATGGTTGTGGGAATTGGGCACTGGTGGAGGGGATGGGGGGCTGGATCTCTGTATGACTGAAACCCAAATATGAACCTCTTATGAACATCTTTGTAATTGCATATCTCACGGTGGTATAATAAAATATTGATAAAATGCAAAAAATAAATAAATAAATAAAAATGATTGCTATGATGTCCTCATTGAAAGTAACTACCAAAAGGCCTGAGAGATGGCTGGAGCGATAGTCCAGTAGGTAGCATGTTTGCCTTGCACACAGCAGACCTGGATTCGATCCCCAGCATCCCATATGGTCTCCAAGCATTACCAAATACGACACGGGTAGCTTGCCAGGCTCTGCCGTGTGGGTAGCATACTCTTGGAGTCATCTCAAAATTCAGCATTTATTGATGAACTGCGCGCCACTTGTGGCCGTGTGAGCTGGGCTGTGATAGGCTGGTCTGCTGGGTGAAGTTCTGATGAGGGGGAAGTCCGGATGTGGAAAATGGAGGTCCATGAGGAGTAGGGGGTAGTCTGGCTTGTAGTGAGGCTCTGCTGGGGTGGCGGGCCAGGGCTAGAACCTGCCATCCCTCGCAGGCACCTCATGAGTGGCTGGGCACAGTGAGAGCCAGTAGCAGCTCTGCCCCATGTTTGCCATTCAGGAGGTGGCATTTACAAATGCATAACTGCTGACCACAAATACACACTAGGTGCTGCTTGAAGACCCCTTTAGCTTCTCTGAGGTGCTCCATTTCAATTCTACTCATTTCTATTCTGCTTTCCTCAACCCTAGAATCCGCTCACCTCCCTGCTTTACTTCTCAGCTTTGGGGAATACTTGGGACCCAGAGGACTCACTGTATCACTGTATCACTTGTCTTCCTGTTCATCATCGATTTCCTCGAGCGGACACCAGTAACATCTCCATATGACCTGTCTCATGCTAGTAGAGCTCAAGGGCATCTGCTTGCTCCAGGAACATAAAGAGCCTCAAACCATTCCATCAGGTCTTGGGAATGAGGACTATAATTGTTACTGGTATTTGGCATATCAAATACAACACGGGTAGCTTGCCAGGCTCTGCCATGAGAGGACTCACATGTGCTATAAATTGATAACCTGGCGCAGTCATCTAATCTCTCCCAGACTGTGCCTTAGGGCATGTTCCTCCTTCCCGACCTGTGGCCGTCCATTCCCACCACATTTGCAACTATCCCTTTACTTTGCAGTCACCTTAACCTCTTCTTTTCAGTGACATTCTCAGATGTCTCTCCGCCTTAAAACAAAAGCAAAACTAAAGTTAAGCCTCCACGCACACTCCAACAGGCTCCAATGGTTCTCTCTCCTCTGCTACAATCAATTTTCTTGACAGATGATCCAGATGTCTGTTTCCTGTTTCCTCAGCTCTCCTTGCTCTGTCCACCCATGCCCTTGACACCAATCCGTGTTCATGTCACATCATTTATTTTCCTTCTGGAAATGTTCAGCCTTTAGCCATTAAATTTCAAGACTCCTTAATGCTCTGTCCCAGACTGACTTTCACGCTCTGCTCTTCTCTAGATCTCAGCTCCTTACCCTCCTTATGCTAATGACTCTGGGATGACTGTGTGTGACCTTGCTTCCAACTGCCAATTCCAGGATCTTGCCTACTTCACTTCTCCCACTTTTTTTTTTCTTTTTTGGGTCACACCCAGCGATGCTCAGGAGTTACTCCTGGCTCTGCACTCAGGAATTACTCCTGGCGGTGCTGGGGGACCATGCTTCTCCCACTTTGGATGCATCAAAAGTGTCTCTAGTTCAACATGTCCATGACCCAACTTCCCTCCTTCACAAAGCTAGTCCTCCTCCCCATTTAGGAGATCAGTGGCAGGTGACAATGTGCTGGTCCGAAGGAAGGAACATAGGGTCCTTCTATGACTCACCATATGCCTTCATCTCCTACACATAAAGCAACAACCCAGTTCAGCTGGGTTAGATTCCTGGATTGGTCTTGATTTTCCTCTACTGGCACATTCAAGGCTACGGACCTTCAAAGGGCTGTCGCATATGCCTTGCATTCAGGATTCCAAGTTTGTGCCTCAGCACTCCACAATTTCTGGAGCACTTCAGGAAACAACCCCCAAAGCACCAAGCCCAGAACATGACTGGGTATGTCTAACACTCACACCTCCCCAAAAATACACCTTCCAAATAGTTGAAAAAATACACAGAACAGGTTTTTCTAAAAGATATGCACGGATAAATAAAAATTGACAGCAAAATCCTATTCTTTGTATATACAATTTAAGTCTCTCTCAACTATGAAGCAAAAGAAATAAACCTAATACAAAGAAGGTTCCAATGAGGAAATAGGCAGGTTCACGGGCGCCTCTCAGGTAACGAGGTCAAAATCTACCAGACACACGTAAGATAAAAGAGTCTTTTCCCTCTCAAAGGCTTCCTGGGAGCAAGGTCACAAGTGTGTAGGAGTGGTCTGAACATGAAAAACCTCTCTCAGCACCACAGGCTGAGCAGCCAAAAGCTGTTCTCTCTCACAATGAGCGGCCAAGCATGCGTCACCATGCCAACGGCCTCCACAATGGCGGGCAGAGAAGAGTTCAAGGTCAAGCTGCAGCCTGATGGGGTGGCCTGATCCCGTCCTTCTACACAAAACTTGTTCCTGAACAGCAGCCAACATGTGGGAGCTGCGACCTTGAGGGAGGCGCTCATCCGGCTGCCGGGCCGGCGGCTCCCTCCTGGGGGCCCCTTCCCAGGACTTACAGTTCCTGTCCTGGCCTCTGTTTCCGGGAAGACGCGTTGCCTTGGTAGCCATGAAATCCTGTCACTTAGTTCCACCTCCCTCTGCCCAGAGGCTTCTGCCTCAGCTGTGCACAGGGTCTTGACTGCAGCTTCTTCCCAAAACTGGAATTACACTTACCAGGAACCGGGGGGAACTCAGGCTTCCTCCCCAATTTCCATGTCTCTCACATCCGGGGTCTCTAGAGAAGCTTAGTGTCTCTCACATTCGGAATCTCTAGCTGGGCTTAGTGGCTTCGCTCCTCACACATAGGGCAGGGTCTCTAATGGTCTTTAACTGGGCCCTCCCCATCTGGGGCGGGTCTCTCCCGATATTTATCTGGGTCCTACCGCATCTGAGGCGGTCTCGAACGATGTTTAACTGGCTCCTCCCACATAGGGGCGGGGTCTCTAATGGTCTTCAACTGGCTCCTCCCACACCTGGGGCGGGGTCTCTAATGGTCTTCAACTGGCCCCTCCCACACCTGGGGCGGGGGTCTCTAATGGTATTTAACTGGCTCCTCTCACATCCGGGGCTGGGTCTCTAATTGTGTTTAAATGGTTCTCCCATATCCTGGGTCTCTAACTTTTTTTTTTTTTTTGCTTTTTTTTGGGTCACACCGGCGATGCTCAGGGGGTTACTCCTGGCTCTGCACTCAGGAATTACTCCTGGCGGTGCTCGGGGACCATATGGGATGTCGGGGATCGAACCCGGGCCAGCGCAGGCCTTCCGCGTGCAAGGCAAACGCCCTACCCGCTGGGCTATCGCCCCGCCCCTGGGTCTCTAAACTTAAGCGACCGCCCAGCCCTCTCGGTAAGGCCCTTAATATATTCTTAATGTTCTGCACCCACATAAATGCAGAAATCTCTGTTGTTTTCAGAGGCCTGCTGTTTTCTTGTGTAGAAAAGTAGATCTAGTGTTTCCTTCCCGCTCTTTAACAAACCTTACTGCCTGTCTCGTGGGCTGCCCACAGGGCTCTGGGAATTACCTGTTATTATTATTATTTTTCTTTTGGGGCCACAACCGCAATGCTCAGGAGTTACTCCTGGCTCTGCACTCAGGAATTACTCCTGGTGGTGCTCGAGAGTCCATGTGGGATGCTGGGATCGATCCCAAGTCAGGTGTGTGCAAGGCAAATGCCCTATCCGTGGGACTATTGCTCTGGCCAGGAATGCACTGTTATTCTCTGTGTTCACAGACTAAATGATTTCTAATATGCAGCTATCTCTCTGCTAAATCTTGTGAGACCACATTGCTCTCAGGAGAAAATCCCAAGCCCCTAAATTGCTCTTTATTTTATCAAGTATTTAGGTTATGGTTTTTGGGGCACATTCAGAGGTACTATGGGCCTTTTTTTTTTTTTGGCTTTTTTGGGTCACACCCGGCGATGCTCAGGGGGTTACTCCTGGCTCTGCACTCAGGAGTTACTCCTGGCGGTGCTCGGGGACCATATGGGATGCCGGGGATCGAACCCGGCCGGCACAGGCCGGCCGTGTGCAAGGCAAACGCCCTACCCGCTGGGCTATCGCTCCGCCCCCTATGGGCCTCTTTTGGCCTGGAGTTCAGAGGTGGGTCCCCTTGGTGCTCTGGAGACTAGGTGGTGCTGGGGATCAAATTCTGGGCATGTTGGGGCTGGAGCGATAGCCCAGCAGGTAGGGCGTTTGCCTTGCACGCCTATGCCGGCCCGGGTTCGATCCAGCGGCATCCCATATGGTCCCCTGAGCACCGCCAGTAGTAATTCCTGAGTGCAGAGCCAGGAGTAACCCCTGAGTGTTGCCAGGTGTGACCCAAAAAAGCAAAAAAAAAAAAAAAAAATCCTGGCCATGCATCTAGCATACAAACCATAAACGGAGCCCTTTGGGCCATCTTTGAGCCATCTTAGCTGGGATTAAAAGCCAGTGTGGCTCATACCACTTGCGGACCCCTAGTTTGGAACCATAGTATGTGCTCTCTCCTGAGGGCCTATATTTTCTCCTTTCCATGATTCTGTCCCTATAGAAATACACATGCTTGTTCTTCCTACTGTTTTTCCTGCTGATTCCTCTTGGACGCCCCCAGAATGTGTTCTACTACTTCCGCATTTCCCCAAGGCAACAGGGTTTTATAAGAGTTTGTTGCAATTAGGAGCTTGCAAAAGGGCGTAGTGGTTTTTTGTTTGTTTGTTTGTTTTTGGTGTTGGGGCAACACCCAGAGATGCTTAAGGGGCTATTCCTGACTCTGCTCAGGAATGACTCCTGGTATGGTGCTTGGGGCACTGTATGAGGTGTCAAGGGGAACTGGGGTCAGCCACATGTAAGGCAAGTGCCTTCACACCCCACCCCCGTACCGTCTTTCTAGCCCTTTGTTCATGGTTCTGGGCATCAAACCCAGGATATCACAGGTGTGAGTTGCTATATCCTCTACCCCCTTCCACCTCCAGCTGGGCAGTGTTAATCATCTGTGGCCTTTAAGAACCAGATGGAAAGATTTTAAAGCCGGCTTGCAGTTTCATGAGTCAAAGCAGATGGTACCTTTGTCCTTGACCTAAAGGGTTAAGTGAAATCATGGGCCAGGTGCCAGATCCCTGCTTTGGGGCTCCCTGAATTCCTTAGCTCCCACCCGAGAGTGCAGTTTCCATCTGCTACCACTGTAAGAACTAGAAGAGCTCCGACAAGTGGCAGGAGTCGTCATTTCAGCTTAACACTGGGCAGTTCTCTCCGGAGGCTGTGACAGACAGTTTCACCCGCACTGTGTAGGAGACAGGCAGAGCGGACAGCATTTCCATGGGGAGCCATCCGGCTTGTAGATTCACCAGTTTGCCTGGGTTTATAAGCTTCAGTTTCCTGACCTGGTCCCCAGGGCAGGCAGCTCATCTTCCTGGGAGTGGTAACAACCTTCACTGGACCCTCACTCCCTAAACTAGACGAGCAGTTTAGGGGAGAGTGGCAGGAATGTTAGCCTGCCCGTGAGAATCGGCTATAACTCTGTCCTTTTGAATGGTCACATTCAGTTCTTTGGACTTGGTCACAACCTAAAGCTATTGATTTCAGTAACAGTTTTCTGATGTGACTGTTCTTATTTTTGGAGTTAAATTGTAACTTACGCAGTCATTAAAATGGGATTGGGAAACCCAGTACAAAAATGATAGTTTGATGCTAGGCTTCATAGAGCCTAAATTCATAGAGTTGAAATTCACCATCAAAAACACTGATCTAGGGGCCATAGTGATAGCATAGCAGGGAGGACATTTGCCTTGCACACAGGTGATCTGGATTCTATCCCTAGCACCCCATATGGTCTCCCGAGTATCACCAGCAGTAATTCCCTGAGTGTAGAAGCAGGAGTAACCCCTGAACATTACTGGGTGTGACCCAAAAAAGAAAAAAAAAACGGTGGGGCAGAGTACTTGCTTGCCTTACTTGGTCGGCAACACTCAGGGGATTCAAACCTGGGCCAGCACAGGCCGGCTGCGCACAAGGCAAACTCCCTACCTGCTGTGTCGGGGACGCCGCCGGGGGTCCCCGACAGTGTCGGGACTGAGGTTCTCTTCTGCCTCCGAGGACGACGGGAGAACAGATGAAAACTGTTCGGTACAGTTCCAAAAAGGCTTTTAATAGTACAAAAGCTCTTCCACAGCACTCCAGTATAATGAACAAACTCTAGCTCTGGTCCGAACTTAGACCATACAAAAGAGCCTAAAACTCCCACCAAAGAGAGAGAGGATCTCGCCCGAGCTGAGTCCTACCCAGAAGAGGAGCAAAAGGCCAAAGAGCAAAAAGGCAAAAGGCAAAAGCCGCAAGGCTGAGGAGCCAAAAGCCACAGGAGCCAAAAGCCGAAAGCTAAAAGGCCCAAAGGTGAAAGGTGAAGGGGCTTCAACTCAGTCCCCTTATATACAACAAAGTAATCCAACCGGGAGGGTCATGTCAACAAAGAAATCTAAACAGAGTGTAGTGCCACACCCTATTGCAGGTATAAACAAAGGTTATGCCAAGGACTTATGCCAAGGATTATCTCTTATGTAAAACACCGGAGAGAGAGTGGGCTGATATAAAGTAATACATCTTAATTTCATGAGCTTCATGTAATCTAGATGGTACCCACAAGGTCCTTCTTATTATTATCTGCACCAGGGTGATTCTGAGTATCTTGTTCTCGTGTACTGAAAGGGTCACACTCGCCTGCTTAGAGCAAACTAGTATGATCCTTCCTATAGTCTTCCTATAGTCTCAGCGTAGCCAGGGTGGTAGTCTCCTGGTAAATTCTAACTGTCCCACGCTGGGTGCAGTGGGTATAAAGAGGAGCTGTGCCCAATCTAGAAAACATAGAAGTCTTAGTAGATGTATAAGTCAGAAGTTATTCAATCAAGGTGACTTCTGTAACTGCCACATCCTCTAGCAGTGTTTACAGAGAAGAGTGTTCTCATTAGAATGAACCTTGACTTAAATAGATTAAGCTGGGAGTGGGCAAAACAACAAAACTTCCAGAATAGCTAAACCTGTCCTCCAACACTGCTGGACTATTGCTCTGACCGCCTTGCCTTGCTTGTATGACCAGGGTTTTATCCCCAGCACATATAGTACCATCAGGAGTAATTCTTGAGTGCAAAGCTAAGAGTAACCCCTGAGCATTGTTGGGTGTGGCCCAAAAAACAATTTTAAAGAAGATTAAAAA
>JAJIBD010013833.1:0-37246 GCA_021461705.1 Cryptotis parvus
AAATAATGACTAATTGATGTTAAAGGTAGAGGCTTCTACTCCACATTGCAGTGGCAGCCTAAAAATCACCTTTCCTAAGCGCCAACTCAGCCTTGATCTCTGGGAACAAAGTGTTCCCACAGTGGATGGACTTGCAGCTAGAGATGGTCTTCGGTGGTCTCATGGCCATGGTGGGAGCTGATGGAAGCTTCCTGCCAGGAACCCATTTCTTGAGGCCTCCCAGACCCTTTATCCCAGATCTGATAAAGGAGGCCTGAGAAGCGCTACCCTCAGCAAGCAGCAGCCCAGTCAGCACCTTCCTAGCCCAACAGAGCCCTGATACAGGGGGTGTCAGCTGCAGGCATGTAGCCAGTCCCTGCACCTGCTCTGAGACCGCTCACTACCAGAACAATGCCCCCCACCTAGAAGTGCCCATTCTGCTCCTTGTAGCTGGTGACTTGGGCAGTGACAGAGGCAAAAAGAAAGGGCCAGTAGAGGGGGCTCTGATGCAAATGGACGCCAAGGCCAGGTCCATCACTTGGTTCCTCAGCAAGTCTGCAGCCGACAGTCTGCTCTTGCCGCAGTGGTGATGAGGCTCTGCTGTGAATGAGAACTCCAGGCACTCTGCTCTGTGACTGTCCTTACCACAGAGAGAAACCCTCAGGGGTTTGTGGGCTTGGAGATAGCCCTGGCCTTCGATGCCAGGGGGCCCATAAAGCTAAATTTCTTGGCTGTCGGTCCCACTTTCCCCAGAAACTGGCATTAAGGCCCAGATGGGCAATACCGCCAGTCCTGGGCAATCTGCTGCGCCAGTGGGGCCTTCCCTGACTGGTGTGGCGGCCTATGTGTAATGTAACAGACTGGATTCTGTGGAGTATCTAACTCAGCCTCCGGGAAGTTTCAAAATTGGAGCGCAGCCTTGGAGACGGTCTCCATGGGCACAGAACCCACCTCGCGGTGTCTGAGCAGCCTTGGAGACAGTCTCCATGGGCACAGAACCCACCTCACTTGTGTCTGATGGCTACCGGGTGTCTTTCCTCCCTCTCTGTTTCAAACCTCCAACTGTGGGGGCGGAGGCTTCACCCTGGGGATTCTTAACTCCCATGCCTGCCTCGTGTGTGCCCCCAAGAAAGGAAGGGGCTGGAGAGATAGAGATAGACTTTTGTCCTGTGAACCCCTTCTCTCTCTCCCTTTCCTTTATCTTTGGTTACCCCTAGCCTCCTCCCCCACAAATAGGACAGAAAAGAGACCAGCTCCATGGAGACCCCTGTGCTGGGTTTCACAGCCAGTAAAAGTTGGAGACAAGAGCGAACCTCAAAAGAATTCTAACACAGAGGGTTACAGCCCCTACTGGCACCCTTGTATTCCCCAGATAGATCTGAAACTCTGTTAACAGTCATCAGGAAGGAAAGTTGGGAAGCATCAGGAAGTGAAAAGCGATTCCATCTTCCCCGGCTCTGTCCTGGGCCTGACAGCCACTCTATCAAGGATTTCCTGTTTATGAGCCACTAATGGAATGAAAGCAGAAAAACAGCCCAGTATTGAGGACCCCATAACCTTCCATAGCCCTTGAGATGTGCCTTTGAGTGAAAGCTATACCACAGACTGACCTCTCAGCCCAGGGTGGTGGTGCCTGGGACATTTACCTGTAGCAGCCGAACCCAGACACCCACCTCACGGAGCTTGGTCAACTTCTGCATCCTCACAGGCTGCACTTGTATCTGTAAGTCTTTGAGTCCAGGAGTCTTGGCCAATTTGCTGCTGGCTTTGCCTGTGAAATGCTTCTCTTCCTCTCCCAGAGGCAGCTTGGCAAGCACTTTCTGTACCGCGGGCCAGACTCTTCGCGGCCCGCTGTCCCAGGATACTCCCCGCTGCAGGGGGAGGCCTGGATCCACAGGGCCGCAGCTCAGATTTGGAGCTCACCTTGGATCCTGTTGGCTCTCCAACTGTGCCTTTTCCTTGGGGGACTGGGAGAGCTGCCCCCCAGAGCCCCTGGGCAGGGCCCCTGGGCAGAGGGTTGCCATCCCTGGCTGTCTTCAGGAGCAGCTTGCCCGGCTCACTCTCCCCAGGCCCAGGTGTGGGGCTGTTCAGGGCCATTTTCCCACTGCCAGTGCCTGAAATAGGGCCTCTGGTAGTGGCTTCAGGGTGCTGGAGGGGATCAAAATTTTCCTTTTGTTCTATTGCGATGTCTTTGCTCTTCTCAACTGTGGGAGAGCGAGGGAGTCAGCCTGCCTTGAGACACTTTCCTCTGGTCATTCTGCTGCCGGTCAACTAGTCCTTTGGGAACATGCTGAAAGAAACAAGGTTGACCTGGGAGTTTAGAGTCAGGCTTGGAAGGAGATGGGGGAGCAGTGAAACTGTGGGCCTCTGCCCTCACCAACACCACCCAAGGTGGCTCTATGTGCTCCTGGGCTTGTGTGTGTTGGATGGAAGCTAAGTGAACTGGGAAATCTTCTCCATAGTGAGACAGACCCACAGAGAAGTCTGAGATGTCTAAAACAGAGATCATAGAATCTGCCACTTGAAACTTGCTAAGAACGTCCCAAGACCTGGGAAACTATGGGGGACAGTAGAACAGAAGGCAGCTCGGGATCAGTCACAAACCTCAGCCTCAATTCAGCTGTACCAGGTTCCACTGATGGTTCTAGGATTCAGATTTCCCACATGTATAATTTCCCCTTTGAAATTATACATAACTCAGAGAGTGTGTGTGTGTGTGCATGTGCGTATGTGTGGTATATGTGTGTGTGTGTGTATGTGTGTGAGAGAGAGAGTGTGTTTTTCTGGGAAGAGGAACTACATTTTTCAACCATTTCTGAGAGAATTCCGTGATCTAAGAAGTTAAGAATCAAGGAGCTGGGAAATAGTACAGTGGGCAGGGCACTTGCCTTGATCACAACCAACCCCCCTAGACTCCATTTGGTCCTCTGAGCACCACCTAGAGTGATCCTTGAAAGCAGAGCCAGGAGTAAGCCCCTGAGCACTGCCAGATGTGGCCCCAACACACACCCCCACAAAAACAAAAGGAACTTAAGAATCAAGGAATAGGGGGATCAGGGGACAGTTCAATGGCAAAGCACCTGACTTAAAGGCATAAGGTTATGAGTTTTACCCCCAGTACTATCACACATGATAAGTGCAACCCTGACCACACTGTCATGTGATTCTTGTGCAGCAATAAAGTACATGATCCATGTACTGCAACCAAAGTGCATAAACCCCACAGCCAAGAGTGTGGGACATCCAGTCAACCCAACCACAGCAAAAACAGCAAGGGGAAGGAGAGAAGGGAAATATTCTCTGTCCTTTAAAGTTACTCCTCTATGTAAATGTCTAAAAGTTTATTTATATATGTATATATTATGTATGTATTATATATATTTATATATGATAGGTGGTCAGACTTCTTCGTCAAGACCCTGAACAAATGGCTTGAGGCTCTTCGTATTCCTGGAGCAAGCAGATACCATTGGGCTACACTGGCACGTGACAGGGACAAATGGAAATGTTACTGGCACCTGCTCGAGCAAATAGATGAATAACAGGATGTCAAGTGATCAAGTGATATATATACATATTTAAAAAGTATATATAAATCCACTTATTTATATATATATATACATATAAATAGACATCCTTTTAAAAAGTGGATGAGATGATTCATGTGACAAGGAGAGCTTTAGAAGGCATACTACTCCTTCTTCATTCCTAAGGGATGCTTGTGAGAAGCAGGTGAATTTGTTTTGAGGTAGTTTTGTGGGCGTGTATATGCAGACACTCTTAACCAGCCTAATTCTAGAGGGAGATTGTGCTCTAAGCCACCATAAGCATGTGGCTCTGAGCATATATGAGACCCTTCAATTGCTTGTCAGCAGAGACAAGGTTTTCCTGGCTACACCCATGAAGAATCTATCAGGATTAAAGCTGTGCTTTACCCTGACCAGCTCTGACAAAAGGATGATCCTATCTGACTGCTCCTGGCCCTGGCACTTTACTAGTATCTGGCCAGCAACCTGATCAGAGGTGGACAGCAGAACGACCTCCCAAGCCTGCCCCTCACTCCCTCCACCTCACATGTGCAGTCACAAGAGGGCAGACTTCCCCAGGCTCACCCTTACACACTCACACATACAAACACTTGTGACCTGCCCAGGGATTAGCCTTGGCTTCTGGGAGACTGTGTCTTGGATACTCCAGTCTTCTAAATAAGGAAGAACTCAAACTCACAGTTTCGCCCAGGTGAGGTGAAGAGACTTCGGCCTCATTCCCCTTCTGCTAGAGAAAGGAAACCAGATCAGTCAGCAAAAGGAAAGAGACCACTGGTCTTATTCAGTATCATCAAGAAGGCCCCTCCCCAGTGGGCTCTCCCCTACCCAGCACCAGTAACTGCAGTCCCATCAGATAACCAGGGTCTCTTGATTCTAAAGAGTAAGAGACCTTTTGGCATAGAAACCCCAAACAAGATCGCATTACCTGTGGCTGCACTCCAGGAAGTGGGGACTGTGGGCATGCGTCCAGACCTGGAATGGTGCAGACACTTATGAGAAAGACCAAAAAGTCCATTGGCTATTTTTTGACCAAAATTCATCCACCCCCCCCAAACATCCCACTCTTAACTCCTTTGGGCTCAGTGACCAGACATGTTATCCTCTCTCATGGGCCCCGAGGGGGAGCTCTCATTTCGTTCTCACAGAAACTACAGGAGAGGGTAAAAGTATAAAAAAACAAAAGCACATAGCCAGGAAAGTGACAGAGGCTGACTGACTGAAGCCCGACCTTGCCTCTAGCTCTGACCAGGGCATCTCCCAAGCATCCTGCCCCGTTCTCTGTTTCTTGGAGGGTGTGGTCCTGCACACAGACAAATGAAGGAGAAGAAATCCCCCAATAGAAAGAGTGGCTGGGGCGGAGTGATAGCCCAGCGGGTAGGGCGTTTGCCTTGCACCTGGCCGGCCTGTGCCTGCCCGGGTTCGATCCCCGGCATCCCATATGGTCCCTCGAGCACCGCCAGGAGTTATTCCTGAGTGCAGAGCCAGGAGAAACCCCTGAGCATTGCCGGGTGTGACCCAAAAAGCAAAAAAAAAAAAAAAAAAAAAAAGAAAGAGTGGCTGAAGCCAAGACCTTTAAAAGAAGTGCTGCAGTGACTCCTACCCCTGGGCGTCTCTGAATGAAGACAGCATGAAACACCAGCCCCTGACTCTACTTCCCTGGCAAACCCCATCACCCCAGGAGTTCCTAGTCCCAATGGCAGCCCAAGGGAGGGAGGCCACACAACATCCAGACTGGAAAGACTGACGGTCCCCAGGCAAGAGGCTAGGTGGGGTCCTCTTCAGGCCACTCAAAGGGGGAAGCCAGGGCGGGAAGTTTTCATGGATTTTGGCCTCACCAGGCAGTGCAGGAATGGTGAAGGAGTTGCTTCGAGATGGCACAGGAGAACCTCCAGGGCTGAGGTTTGGAGAAACAGCTGTGAAGACAGACACAAACTAGCCGGCATACCAAAGATCTCTTTTCAGGAATTCTTGCCCCTAGCAATGAAGTCAGGGACTGAGTGTAGTAGTCATGCGAAGCTCCCACACAGCCCAGTGCCTGTCTGATGCCTGTCCATAAGAGGGGGACACTCAGGTCTCAGGGAGCTGAGAACTGGGATCAAGTTATGACCTCAAAGCACCTTTCAGGAACAACATCTGGCATTGCTAGGCAGGTAATTGCCAACAGTGTTGATTTTAACTCTCTCTCTGTCCCCTCTGTTTGCTCTCTCTCTCTCTCTCTCTCTCTCTCTCTCTCTGTCACACACACACACACACATCTCTTAAGTACACTAAGTACATCCAGACTTATCTAATAGCAGCCTCAACTTTTTGCTTAGGAAAAAGAATGAGTAAGTCAGAGGGGTATGGTCAGAGGCTTTCTAGGCCTTAAAAAAACTATTTTTGAGAACTCTTTAAGGGGCTGGAAAGAGATTTTAGGCAGTAAAGTGCTTGTCTTAACGTGGCTAAACCCAGCTTAATCCCTAGCATTGCATATGATTTTTTTTTTTTTGGTTCACACCTGGCGATACTCAGGATTACTCCTGGCTCTGCACTCAGGAATTACTCCCTGGCAGTGCTTGGGGACCATATGGGATGCCAGGGATCAGATTGAACCCAGGTTGGCCGCATGCAAGGCAAACACCCTACCCACTGTGCTATCGCTCCAGCCCCACATATGATTTCTTGAGCACTGCCAGGAATAATTCCTAAACACAGAACCAGGAGTAGCCCCTAAGCACTATTGGGTATGACCCTCTCCCTCTGCCTCAAAAAAAAAAAATTAGATCCAAAAGATGCCAAAGATCACCTCGGGCCCTTCCCACATTATAGTGGAAGGTCAAAGAGATGTGCTCAGTGCCTGCCTCTCTGAACCTGATGGGAGAGGCAAGGCCAAATGGGGGAAGATACAGCTGCTGCACATTCTTTCCATGCAGGTGACCCTGAAATCTGCATGCAAGATCCCTCACAGAACACTTCCTTCCACATAGGAGAAGGAAGAGAAGATTCAGTTCATGGCTGTGATGTGAGCTGACATTCCTTGGTCCCCGCATGGAGAGCGTTCATGGCTTACATTGGGACTGTATTTTAGAATTTTCGAACCAGAAACCTTGTCCGTTGCAGGATCCCCTCTGCAAGGCCCACTCTTTCTGGGATCCAGAGGCTTCAGGAAGGCCACTCAAAAGTCCCCTCTCAAACAGGGGCGACCACTCCACTCCCCACTGAAACATCTCCCTCACCACCTCCACCTCCCTAAGGGGGCTCAAGATACCCCCTACACACACACACACACACACACACACACACACACACACATAGACACACACAGACACACACGCAGACACATACACAGAGACACAGACACACAGAGACACACACACAGACACACACACACACACAGACACACAGACACACAGACACACACCCACACACACATACAGAGTCCTACCCATCCTACCTGAAGGGGAATCTCCAGGGCTGCCCGGGACTTCCTCCCGCGCCGGGTCAGGAAGCGCTCACTCACTAACTTGGCTTCTTCCAGCAGCGCCAGGTTTTTCTTCTTGTCTTCCTCTGAGATGCTGATGTCCGGCAGCTGGTCATTCACCAGGTCAATTACATGCCCTGTGGGGTCTGCATAAGGAGGGGAACTCAGGGTGAGAGGGCCTGCCACCCACTCCTCAGCCCTGGGGTGCTGCCCAGAACTGACTTGGTCAAACACGGAGGCAGGCAGCACCTCAGCTGGCTTGTCTGGCTGGAGGCCTGTGTGTGGCAGGCCATCTGCCATGAAGGGTGACAGGACCACCTTAAGTTCCCAGGCCTGTCCTGAACTTTATGAAAAATCGTAAAGAACTCCACCAATATGGTCTGCCTTCAGCCATTTGCTTCTCTTTCAGGCTAGCACGCTTCAAGAGTGTGGTAAAGGGAGCACTCCAAAGGTCCATGGCCCTCGACTCTCCCTCTTCCTTTCATTCATATAGTTTACTCCCAACTTCTCCAAAATTATTTCTTCTCCAGAAGCTGTTCTTTGGGTGACTGACACCATTTCCCACCCGGCGGCTCAGAAACCTGGTGTTACTCCACCTTCCCTCTAACTTGTTTGCTCCACATCTGACCAACTGACAGAATTCCAGCATTTTCCCCCTAGATGTCTCTGAGCCTGTGCCTCATCACCCTTCTTGCTCGTTAGCACTTACCTGCACAATCACACTGGCCACCTTACAGATCCGCACGGTGGCTTCTCTCCTCCATATCAATCTCTACTGCCAATCAGAATAACTTTTCTAAGAGCCTTCTCAGACTATACCATCCTCCTGCCTCAGTTCAGCAGAATTCCTCAAGGTCCTTAATGTGTGTCAGTCAATGCCAGGGCCCAGTAATTTCTGCTGGCCCAGCTGTTCCTCCTACGTCCCTCTCCCTCCAGTCACTCCGTGGTGAATGGCTCCCCATATTCCTCCCTAGCCTCCATTCCTTCCTCTGGTTGTAGCTTTCCAGTTCAAATGAGGGAAAATCCTTCTAAGCCCAAATTACATTAGTTAAGAAGGAATTGCCTTACGCCTGGATTATCCCAAGTACCAGGTGTAGGACAAGACACCAACATGGACATTTAGTGAGTTTAATCCCCATGGCCACAACTGGCTCAGGGGTGGCCATGGGAGGCCAATGAGAGGCAATATTGGAACCTATCTCCACTAATAGGACATAAGCCTGGAATTGCCGGGAGTCTTAGTTACTATGGGTGCAGAGCCTGCCCAAGAAGAAAATGAATCCATAAGAAAGGAGACTTAAGAAACATGAAAGTCACTAATGTTTCAACTTGAGAACCTGGTTCAACACTACCTGACACCACAAGCCCTAGCTTTTGTTTATTTTTATGTTTTTCGTGTGAGCTAGTTTGAGTTGGACTTGAGTCATTTGAAAGAGTCCTGCTTTTAGTCATGGCAGGGCATTTGGTTACTGTTAGGGCTTCTGCTACCCCACCTGTTTGCAATGCCTTGCCTCTCCCTCAGTCACAGCTCTCATAGCCTCTCCTGGAATACCTGTCCCACTGTCTCCTTCCCCTGGAAGAAGTGATCCTCCTCTCAGCTTCCCAAACTCTTCCATGAAGGTCAGTCCTATGTCTTCAGCCTCCTCATAGACCATGAGCAACGTGTGAGGCCTGTGCTGTGTCACACCTGTTCTGTCCAGAGTTTGCCCTGAGAGTCTATTTGGGGGGATTTTGGAGTGACAGGGACAGAAGGCTGTGTGTGAGCCCACATGTGGGTCCTCTCTGCGGGGAGAAAATGGGCTCTGGCCCTGGACTCCAGAACTGAGTCTCACCCAGGAATTTCTCTCTCATTGACTTCCTTTTCTTTTTCATAGCCTAGTCTTATCTTTTTGTCAAAATAAAAAGAGATTAGATATCCTGCTCCTGGG
Source organism: Cryptotis parvus (assembly GCA_021461705.1). Taxonomy (NCBI): domain Eukaryota; kingdom Metazoa; phylum Chordata; class Mammalia; order Eulipotyphla; family Soricidae; genus Cryptotis; species Cryptotis parvus. Next base: position 8,916 of record JAJIBD010013833.1, read on the forward strand.
CTCCAGACACACAGGGGCTGACTTGTTCTTTGGGGCCTTGTGGGTGACCTGAGGGGCAGAAGAGGAAACAGATCTCAGACTTCCTTCTCAAATACTCCTTCAGCTGAACCCCATTTCTGGTCACAGAGATAAGACAGATTGACCTGGTCCTTACCCACAGAAGTCAGTGAAGCAGTGGAAACCTTCAAGTGTCGGTGAGAAAGCCTCCTGTGGGGACTGGGAGCTCTGAAAGAACAGATCTTCTTGTTAAGTTTTAGCCCACAAAGAAACATGGTGAGGAGTAACAATGGCCAAAAACAATGGAGTCAAAGAACTGGTCTACAGAACTACACATGGTAAGTGTAGAGCTTCCTGTGGAGGTTAGGATTCGCTTGCAGAGGTCATTTGAGGTGGGGGTAGAGGGTGTGGTAGAGGGTGTGGTGTTGAATATGGGATCCATGAAACCCTATCATTAACAATATTGTAAATCACAGTGCCTAAAGTTTTCAAAATAAAGATATAAAAAGTCTAAAGATGTTTCTTTCACAGCTTGAAACTGGGCAAACAGATGCCTCTACACTCTCTTGAAATCATCTGAGAGTTTGTCTTTACAAGCCTCTAAAACTAGTTTATTTTTTCAAAACTTGAAAATTCTTCCACTGAAGACCAACTGGATCAGAAAGTCTGGGGGGTGTATCCCAGCCATCTGTGATTGAATAAGTGCCCCAGGTTTTTCTGGCAAACAATGAGATGCAACAGAACTACTATTAATTAGACATCAAGTCAATGACTAATTTGTAGAAAACAAAAAATACAAATAATTATTTCTGTAGAGATGCAGATGATTTCTAACTTGAGAGAAAAGATATGGTTTTCTATGTTGAATGACCATGTATTTTTCTAACATAGCAACTTTATTGCAGCATTATTCTCTTCTCCATCAATTATACATAATAGCTACTTATTGTGCTCTACTTATTGTGAACCAACTTTGCGACCCTACTGTATCTCTCCTTAATAAGTTGAAGAAATCTTAGGCATATGCTTATATTTGTATAAGAATGATCTTTTTTAACTTTTAGGATGTAGACAATTTGGAACTTATAAATAATGGAAGGTAGTCAATTTTATTCCAGCTAGTCCAATGAAATGTCTAGAATTGTCATTGTAGAACTTGGTGACAGATCCATGCAATGTCCCTCAAGAGATCATCCACTTCTCAGGACTGTCTTGGTGGCCAGGAGAAGAATCCAACAGTCAAAAATTAATATCTTTCTATTTGCCAATTATCTGTATTATCAATGTAGGAAGCTCTTCTGCTAAAATGCTACATTTGCCAATGACAAAAAAGAATGCCAAAAAGCTGAATCCAGAAAAGGAAAAAGAATTGGGGAGTGAGGAGGGGGGATTCTAAGTCCTTTAATTATGGAAAATGACATGATTGCATTTCTCCTTTTTGCATGATCTTGCATGATCTTCTACCTGGATCAATATAATGATCCAAGAAAAATGAATAGATGTACTTAAAATACAGTTTTCTACTTTTCTTATTCTAGAAAATGTTTACAGGGCAAAGATTAGTCATGTGGGATGTACCTGTTGGCCAGGTTTTTGTCAGTTTCTCCTTCCGGTGAACTGGCATCCCCAGTGAGGATGATGGTGGGTGGGCTGCAAGATATTCCTATAGAGGGAGAGCCCTGGTGATTGAGAACAAAAACACAAAACGAGTTAGGCTTAGGGTGGGGCAATTTTCCTGAAGCTGGAGCTGGAATAACAGTATTCCAGGATCACAACACCTAAAGCCATTGTGAAGGGAACGCAATAAATTTGTTCCAATTTTAATTTTTTAAAAGACAGTTTCTCTTTCATCTTCCTAGCTTAGCCCAGGCCTCTTTTCATGCACTAAGATGAGCTCTCACAAACAAGGAAGGATCTTGTTAACAATCAAGGAAAAGAAGACTGGTGTCCCCGGTTGAGATGAGAGAGGAGGGCTGTGGAGAGTAGAGATTGGGAGAAAGGGCAGAAGCGCCCACACATTCCCAGGCTCAAGGAACTCCAGTTGTGGTGACTGTGACATTTCAGTAAAGGTGATTTGTCCTAAGGGAACGGAATGCAAGTTAATTTTTGTCACTTTGGGGCCGGAGCGATAGCCCAGCGGGTAGGGGCGTTTGCACCTGCGAGGCCGGCCTGTGCCGACCTGGGTTTGATCCCCAGCATCCCATATGGTCCCCCCACCGAATAATTCCTGAGTGCAGAGCCAGGAGTAACCCCTGAGCATTGCCGGGCGTGACCCAAAAAAAAAAAAAAAAAAAAATTGTGTCACTTTGTCAAGTGGTTCATCTAAAGACATACACATTTATGACACTAGAACAAATATTCTTGGAAACCTAGTACTGAGGGTTTTGAGTAATACTACCACAACTATTAAAACAAATCAAGCTACCAACAGTCAAAAACTGAAAGAGTTATTACATCTAGATTGGGAAGTTGTAGTGTAATTTCTAATATTCATATGCAGCTGATGGTTGTGTGCATTTAGGAAATCATATCTGGAGGTCCTGAGAGAGTACAAGGGTTGTATCCTGCCAATGCTTGTTTGAAACCCTGGCATCACGCGTGGTCTCCTGATCACCATCGGGGCTGTTCCAGACCACAGAGAACTATGGTCTCATCGTACTGCCTGGTGCAGCCCAACCCCCACCCCCAATAAATAAAATAGAGCTGAGTATGGAGCATTCAAACTGTATCTGCCTGAGCAAATGAATGAATGAAATAAAGCCATTTTCACACATACAATAAGGCCTAGAAAGATGCTTCCGGCTGTTTCCCCACACCTTCTGTTTCTCACCTTTACAGTGTTCCCACCTCACAATTTTTGCCCATTTTGTCTGGGAGATTCTTCAGAAATTCTCTCATGTGTATCTGCACATTTTTTTCTCCTCTGTGCTGCCCCTTGCCTGGGTACGCTGGCTCCATCCTCTGAGAATGTCCTATGTTCATGCCAAAGGCCTGTCTCCCGCATTCACAGGTCATGCCACCTACCATGTTGTGTGGCTTCCTGCTGCTTCAGAGCAGTGGACATTCACTATACCTCTCACCACTTCTCTGAGGGCTATGTCCTCAGACCCCAATGCCAAGTTTTCTTACCTCTACTGGACCCTTGCTGAAGCCACAGGTTGGGGCTATCCCCCAGAGACAAGGATGTAAGTAACTTCAAAGCCTCAGTATACAGGTGTTGGTTCCTTCTGAGATATGGAGATACTTTGTCCTTTTTGCATTATTTCTTATTGCTAATTGGGTACCATACAATGGTCTCGGAACATGAACTCCAAGTTTCCAGTAAAGGCAGCTCTTTGTATTGTCATTGCACTTCTTCCCTCCCTAGATCTCAAATATGAGAGCAGGTGAGCTAGAGAAGAGTATCTGAGTCAGTCAGGGAACAGCAGATCCCTAAGAAGATGTTCCTTGGGCTCTGTGTTCCTATCTAGAACCTCTTCAGCTGGAAGAGGTTGAAGGAGCTGAAACTGTTGGAGGAAGTGCCCAGAATTTCTGAGCACACAAAAGAGAAGTTTGGACATGGACTTAGGTAGGTAGGAAAGTAGGAAACAGTTTTGCTTATTGGGAGAGTAAGACAGAACCTGTACTTGAATTTTCTCTCTTCATCTATGGACTGTGTGTCCTTGAGCAAGTGGTTCAACTTCTATGCCCTTGGTCATAAAAAGCTAATTCACAAGGTTGATGTGAAGATTAAAAATAGGGTTGACACTATGGCAATGATAGTTGGAAATGATCACTCTGGATAAGACCTGTGTGCTGAAAGCAGATAAAGGAATGAACATGATAACCTCTCAGTACCTGTATTGCAGACCATAATGCCCAAAAGGATAGAGAGAGAGAAAGAGAGAGAGAGAAAAAACAGAAGAAAAGTTGGGGGTATAGAGGAGGTGGGAGGGGAAATGGGGACATTGGTAATGGGAAATGTAATGGGTGGAGGGATGGGTATTGGAACACTGAGTGACTGAAACCTGATCATGAACAGCTTTGAAACTGTATCTCAGAGTGACTAAAAATATAAATAGGGGTTGATGAAACACCTAGCATATGACTGGAATTTTCAATAAATGACTGTATGCTGTCAGATTACTTTTCACTCTCATTCAATAAACACATTTTAAGGCCTGGAGAGATAGTAATGTGGGTAGGTACTTGTTGCATATGACTGACCCAGATTCAATCCTTAGCACCATGTCCTCAGCACCCTGAGTTTCACCAGGAGTGATCCCTGAGCACAGAGACAGGAGTAAGCCCTCAGCATGGCTGGTTACCAAAAGCCAAGAAAATAAAAAAAGAAAAGAAAAGAAAAAGAGGAAAAATAGATAATATTTTGTTTTCTACCTTGTGCCCAGACTAGCTTGAAATGCAGAGGTCCAGAGAGAGCAAACCAGGCTGAGTGCAAGCTTTGCATGAAGATTGGGTTTGATCTGTGTAACCAGATAGTCTCCAGAGCACTCAGAGAAGTGACGCCCCCCCCAGAGCACAAAGCTAGAAGTAAATCCTGAGCACTCAATGTAGAGAGTGTGATAGAGTTCCTTAGGCATTCATTTCATTAAGTTTTTTTACTATATCCCACCACTGCCTTCGGGCTTGGAGGGTGTCTTCTGAGAAGTCTGCTGAAAGTCGAATGGATGCTCCTTTGTATAATTTCCTTCTTTTATCTTGCTGCCTGAAGAATTATGTCTCTGTCTATGGCATCCATTACTTTGACTAGGATGTGTCTTGGGGTCTTTCTATTGGGGTCTCTTCTTGCTACGCGTTGGGCTTCTTGGATCTGGATGCCTTCATCCTTTAACTCGGGGAACTTTTCAGCCAGGATGTTTTTAACTGTTTTAATTTCCTTGGGGTTACTTTCCTGTCCCTCTGGGACTCCGATGATTCTTATGTTGTTCCGTCTGGCTTCATCCCATTGTTCTCTGTTCCGTTGCTGATCCATTTTCCGGTCTTTTTCCATCTTATGTAGTTCTCTGAGTGCTTTCTGCAGCTCATCTTCAGTCTCACTGATTTCTCTCTTCCGCTGCTGTCATCCTACTGTTGAGAGCCCCGATTGTGATCTTCATTTGATCTACTGAGTTTTTAAGTGCTGAAATTTCTATTTGCATGGTTCTCATTTCTTCTCTCATTTCCTCCCGTAGTTTATTGACTGCCCTTTCAACTGCTTCATTTATGTTCTCCTGTATTTTGTTGGACATCTGCTCAATTTTTTCGTTGAGCTCCTTAAACATCCTACCAATTTCTTCTCTAATTTCATTGTCAGAGAGATCATGCACATCTGTATTCTTTTTTGAGTCTTCAGGGTCAATTCCTTCATCTGTTCTTCGAGCTGGGGATCTGTGTTGTTTCCCCATGGTGTTGCAGTGTTCAGGGATAGATTCCTCTAGTGTACTGTTTCTTTTTCTTAAGGGTATTACCTTCCCTTGATATTGAATTTCCTAGTTTTTGTATTAATAAGCGGCCGCGTGGCGGCCGTGGCCAGCCACACACCCCAGGGAGGCTACCTGAGGCGGACACAGGCTGGTGTGAGAGTTCAAAATGATCATTTACTTCCGCTTCCGCTCGGACTTCTGGGGGTTGTAGTTCCACCTTCTGCCGAGACCTGGGGCTCTACCACAACCCCTGGTGCCTGCCCGGCCAGCCGCATACCCCTGGGAGGCTACCTGAGGCGGAGTCAGGGCGGTGTGAGAGTTCAAAATGACCATTTACTTCCGTTTCCACTCGGACTTCTGGGGTTGTAGTTCCACCTTCTGCTGAGACCTGGGGCTCTACCACACCCCAGCGCCCGCCCGGCCAGCCACTCACCCCTGGGGAGGCTACCTGAGGCCTGTGATAGAGTTCCTTAATAGCGTATTTTTTAATAGGAAAACAAATAAAAATTAAAATGAATATAAGGTGACAGGGGATAGACCATATTCTCTGGAAGTTTAGAAGGATGAAAAAGAAAATGCATCAGGAAAGCTGAGAAAGTCTCCAGAAGACATTTGAACTAAGCCTGGGGGTGGGGGGGGTTGAATAAAGGCTTTCAAGGCAGAGACCTTAAGGAGAGAGATTTGGGGTAAGGGAAATACTATTAGCTGAAGGTATCACTGGGAATTAGGGGTCCATGACTGTAGCTGGTACCATGGACTGTGGGGTTCTGTGAGACCAGAGAGGTTGGGGATGGAACCAAGGTGAGAGCTAGCATAAGAGGTTGAGTCGGTGAAGCAGTGTCAGCATGGCAGGTGGGTCAGACAGAGGCAGGGGCAGATACCAAGAGAAGTGTCAGAGTCAAGGGAAAGGGAGAATGAAGGCAGTTGTGGGGGGTGAGAGGGGAAGATAGCTGGATACCCGGCACTGATGCCCTGCCAGCACCACTTGGTGTGACCTGGAGCCCCCACGCTAACATTGGATCACCATGGGCTCCCAACACTTCTACTCAGCTGGTGTGGCCCATATAACAAGAGTTTTAAAGAATGGGCGTGAGGGATTGCCTAATGCATGTATCTATACTCAGCAAGCAGGAAAGGCTAAAGTTTTTGCAGAGGCCTTTTCTTCATGCCACTACAAGGATTTTTTTTTCTGACGTGCTCTCAAATCTCAAACAGGGAATTAACACCTTCAGAAATCTGTTCTCTGTGCTCAGAAAAACAATGTGTGAGTTCTTCTGCTCAGAATAGTGCTTACAAGTTCTTATATTAACTACCAGTTGTTTAGATCTGGAAGAATTTCCATAAGGTTCTGGATTTCTTATCTTTCTTAAAAGACCAAGAAATGGAGCAATCTTGGTGCCCTTCTTGGCAGAGTTGCCCTTTGCTGGAATCCCTTATGGGGTTCTGGTCCAATTACATGCCCTGCATCACCCTGAAGGGTTATTTTTAAAAAATTTTTTATTATTATTATTATTATTATTATTATTTCTTTTGGGGTCACACCTAGGGATGCTCAGCAATTACTCCTGTTCTGCACTCAGGAATTACTCCTAGTGCTCAGGGAGACCATATGGGATGCTGTGGATCTAACCTGAGTAGGCCGCGAGCACAGCAAACGCCCTCCCCACTGGACTAACACTTTGGCCCCATCACCCTGAAGGACTATGAGTTCCTGCCTGTTGTTCATGATTCTACAATGGTTTTCTGGAGCACAGGAGTTGGTGCTGAAAATATCCTCACTCATGTCCACTTTTTATGAACAAATTTATTATTAGTGTGGGTAACATACTCAAACTATACATATTTAATCTATACAATTTGATTCATTTATAATGTACATCAGTGAACTCTTCACCAAAGCCTCTGCTTATTACTATTTATTAGTATATATTCATTATTTTCAAAGTTGTCTTATTTTCTATTTCACTTTATTTCTTATCATTTTACTACTAAATTTTACTATCTTCTTATCATAATCATTATTATTGCCATTGTTATTATTGTGGAATCAAAGTTAATTAATTAACTTTAATTACAGTTAAAGATCTACCCTCCAAGTAAAGCTTTAAGTAAACAATAAACTAAACTTAGCTGTCGGCACTATGCTACAATAGGATTTATTCTCTTGTTGAGCTTCTACATTATGTTAGTAGAGCACACAAGCAAAACACAGTTTGTGTCTACATGTGTATGAAGAACCTTCCAGGGGCTAAGTGTATTGCCACAGGGGAAGTCTTGAGCTCTGGAAGTTATCTTTTTCATGCCTTTCATATTTAGAGAATGGGAGTTGAGGGGCAGAGCATGTTTGTTTGTTTTTGGTCCACACCCAGTAGAGCTCAGGGTTTACACTGATTGCCCCTCAGGGATTACTCCTGGTAGCTCAGGGGTCCACATGAAATGCCAGGGATGGGACCCATGTCAGCTGCTTACAAGGCAAACACCCTACCTGCTATACTATTGCTGCAGTCCATGTTTAAAGAATATTTTTCTCCCATGAATCCTCTGGTAAAGTAGGAGAAATGCACTTTGACTAAAATTTTATCACATTTGTGACATAGTTCCAGCCATCCCTTTGGGTGCAGCTTTTACAAAGGGCCAAACAATTTCTGATTCTTGTGTTCTGGAAAAACATGGTGCATCTTGGTGATGAGGAACAGGTACCCTTTTCCTGGAGTTCATATGTCCAGTCTGCCAAGTAAAATCGTGTTCATTCATTTTATTAACACACTCTTTATTTCCCAAGGAAATTTAAATATGAGACTATAAATAAGGACAAACAACTTGATAAACATAATTAACTCTCATATACGAAGAGCACTGAAAGCTGCTTCCAATCATCCACAAATTGATTTTGAAGTTAAGTCTGCCCAGAGACCTAACGAAGTTGTGGTCCATTTGCTGTGAGAAGGATCACTCTGGAGAGCTCATTCAGATGCCGGGCTGTGGCTCAGCAGGAGAGCTAAGGCCTTGCATGTGTGCGCCCTGGGCTTGACCCCCAGCACAATTACAAAAGAAAAATGAGAATCGGATCTTCAGTGGTAAACTTAAATAGACCCATTCCAGTTTATCAATGATGCCTGAAATAGCGGCGTTGGTGGTATAGTGGTGAGCATAGCTGCCTTCCAATGATGCCTGAAATATATTCATTGATATAATGCAATGTTATTTCATTAAAAACAGTTAATCATGTAATTCAAATTCTTTAGCAGACTTCCAAACATAAAAAGACTTCCATCCTTCACTTTCACCTCTCAGAGAATAAAAGGGGAACAAACTTCAAAGGCATGCGCTGGCTTTTCTTGTCACCCTAACTCCTTCTCTCCCTCTCAGCTGGCTCCGGTGCTCCCTCTAGTCGTTTACTGTGCATGAGGGACAAAGTGATAGCACAGTGGTAGGGTTTTTGCCTTGCACGTGACCAACCTGACTTCTCTCCCCCATCGTCACATATGGTCCCAGAGCAACGCCAGGAGTAATTCCTAAGTGCACAACCATGAATAACCCCAGAGCATCTCTGGGTGTGGCCAAAAAATCAAATTAAAAAAAAAAACAAACAAATTACTATGCAGATTGCCATAGCCCTTCTTTTCATGATGAAATCACTAGAGTTCTTCAAGTTTTCCATTTCTTAGGATCTGAAGGGGTCAGTCTATAACATTTACACACCAACCATACTTTATTCTATTCACCCCCAGCAGACTTTTTTGCTCATCAAGGGGCAAGGTCTGAGAAAACAAAAGTGAACCAGCAGGCCCCTGGTTCACTAGCACAGGGAACAAGCTACAGGGTGGAAGAACCTCCCCAACCCATCTCAGGCAGTGCTCAGAGACTACCTGGTGCCCTAGGTGGAAAGTGCCAACCATGTAACCATGACACATAATTTAAAACTGACTTTAAAACCTGGAAGCAAAAAGCAATCTGGAAAAAAAGTAATCCTCTAGTCCCAGGATAGAAACACCAGAACTCGATAGCCCAGCGGGTAGGGCGTTTGCCTTGCACGCAGCCAGCCCGTGCCAGCCAGGGTTCGATCCTCGGCATCCCATATGGTCCCCTGAGCACCGCCAGGAGTAATTCCTGAGTGCAGAGCCAGGAGGAACCCCTGAGCATCACCGGGTGTGACCCAAAAAAAACAAAAAAAAAAAAAATACACCGGAACTCTATGCTCTCCTCTTAACCATACAATTATTGTGCACTGCACAGTATACAGTATAAAACCAATGTCTTCCTTCCCTAATCAGCTCAGAATAATTGACCAAGTGTGTGATAATGTCTCCCAGTTTTCTGCCAGTCTGCCTTTAAAGTGAGCACTGAGGATTTGTGGACATCCTCACTAGCAGGAACAGAGGAGAGAGTTTGTCAGGAGTGTGGAATGATTTCTGGTATGCTCTGGGTCAGTTCTGCCAGGATAGATGCCCGCCTGCCACAGGCACTACCAAACAAAAGTTAGCAACTCAGGAAAGCTCACCAAGCACAGTCAAATACAATCTGCTGGGCAAGTTAGTGGCATGGGGACTTTGAGGACCTCAGACTAGAAAGTCACATTTCTTCACAGCATGGCCGTGAGACTTAGGGCACTTACTCTACTTTTCCATGCCAGTTATCTTGTTTATAAAATAACCCTCTCACAAGGTCATTAAAAATTAATTGGGTTGAAAGGACTAAGAGTGTCAGAAAAAAATTTTTTTAATATTTCAAATTTTCACTGCTGAACCTCTCGGCACCAAATGGAAAAGTTCCTGAAAGGGCAGCCATAAAAGCACAACGTTCAATATTATTTTTGTTATGGTTACACTTAAGACTAAATTCATCACCATAGAATGTGGGCTTTAAGGAAGTTTCTGTGTTTATTTGAGGTTTGATCTAGCATGTGGAATTGAATTAAGGAGCCCTGATCCCTCTGCTCATCCTCCCTGGGGCCTGTGACCGTACAGGTCTGTGATCAGCGTTTCCAGGAAAGCCAGCCTCCAGGGCCTCTTTCCCCTGAAGACTCTTTTCTTGCCACTCACTCCTCACACCAAGTACCTTGGTGTTCACAGACACAAGGAAAAACCTGGAAACTGTTGTGGGAGAAGGAAGACCCTCTCGCCGACACCTACTGTGTGCAAGGCCCTGTTGCAGATACCTTCCACTTGTTTTCTCAAGAATTCTGTGAACAAACCTCAGGAGACCCCTCTGCAGGTTGAGAGTGACCACCTTCACCTCTAGAATGATGAAGAGGACTTGAGAAAAGACAAGCAAAGGCCTGAGCGTGGAGGCGGTGATGGGAGCATGCCTTCTCTCTCCTCTTTTCCTCTTTCAGTCCCCTCTTAACCGTTTAAAAAAAAAACTGGACTTGTCCAGGGCTGTGAAGCTCGTGAAGTGGAGGGAGCTGACAGCAGGGCAGACCCCCACAGTCTCCTGCTGCTCAGTTCGCCCCTTGGTCATTGGTCGCCCCTCCTGGCTCCTGAAACCAGTCCTCCAACACATCTCTCTTATTCTTCCAAGATGCATCTTTCCTCAGAAGCCCCTTCCTCCGGGGGCTAATCATGACTAGAGGACAGAAACACCCCCTCACCCTTCCACGGGCCAGCCTCCTCAGAAAGGTCAGCCAAACACTAAGGGGGGCTGGACCGTCTCCCAGCGAACTCACCCTATAATAAGCTTGCAGGTCACATTTTGTTCTCCTTAAATAAACCTTATAGAAACATTTAAATGTTTATTTCACTCATAAATTCCCAGGAATGCACCACAGTTTCCTAACTGACCGAGTGCAGGGATAAATATAGGCCAGTGTCATGGACCGGGAATATGATCTTCCTTTCCCCAATGTCACATGGCCAGGCCTGAGCTAGCAAGCTCTGCTCGGATGGGAGTGGAACATCAGCTCTAGCCACTGGGCGCTGGCTCACAGCCTGGGAGAAAAAGGCCTGCGGTAGTCTGGACCTGAAGGGCACCTGGGGACCTGGCCAAGTCATTCAGCTTCCCTGATTTCCATGTTCTTCAACATTCGACAAATCCCATTCCATGCTTGTTTTCAAGATGATACAAGGTAAAGTAACAGAACTGATGAAGCGAGCAGGGCGCAGAGCCCGGGCACATGGGGGCTATCGCTAGACATCGTGGGAAATCCGTGCTACTCTGATAGCATGAAAGAGCTCTGGGGACTGGAAGACCCTCTGTTGAGGTCCCCTGGATCTGGGGCCCTCCCTGCCAAGCACTGGCAACCACTTCCCAGCATCCAGAGGACTCTGAAATGCCCATCCTGTGGCACCCTCTACACCCAGAGCTGCCTCTTCTGATAGATTTTTTATCCTGCCCTGGCCCACTCTGTTCCTAGAGGCCAGGGATTAAATAAGCACAAGTGTCTCCTGCTACCTTTATTATTATTTTCTCTTATGTTCACATATTATGTAAGGCTCTTTTCCCACGAGTTTCCAGGCTTTTCCTTGTGTCTGTGAACAACAGCCCATGTCTGTTGGTCTTGTTTTGTGTAGTGTGTGACCTAGTCACACTCATCCATCCATCCCTCCATCCCCCTATTTATTCATCCACCATTTCTTTATCTATCCATTAATCTACCTATTCATCTCCCTACCCATTCATCCAACCACCCATCTGGCCAGCCAACCAGCCAAAAACTTATTCATCCACCCACAATATTCCTTCCCTAAGTTCCCACTTACGGAAACTCCAGACCCTAAGGAAAAGTCCAGACCCTAAACATTCATTTGAAAGAGTTCAGAGAAACAAAAAACTGACAACTCCAGTGTTCATAATATGAACAAAGGACAGATTACGCAGGCATTTCCAACTATATATCATAATCTCTGATTTGTTCTAGGTTCTGCCTAGCTACAGTTTTGTGGCTTCTCTTTCATGACTAGAAACACCATTCTGTGAGCCAGAACAATAGTGCAGCAGGTAAGCTGCTTGCCTTGCATGCAGCCAACCTAGATTCGACCCCCTGGCATCCTATATGGTCCCCAGAACACCGCCATGAGGGATTTCTGAGTGCAGAGCCAGGACTGAGCATGCACCCCTGAGCATTTATGGGTGTAACCCCCTTAAGCAAACAAACAAAAATAAATAAACACCATTCTGGATAGAGCATAATCTTTTCTAAATTTCTTTTTAATTCCCCCATTTTCCAAATTTCTCCCCTTCCGATCTCCAGGACCTGTGTTGTCCAGACACTGACTTTACTGCTGGGTGGGATGAAGGAAAAAGGCAAAGCCACAAGGAACATCTAACACAGAAACTGGTTCAATCAGGAAACAACTGTGTGATCTTTGGAAATTACATAACCTTTTAATATAACCTCACAAAGATTTGGCTTCAACTTCTTTTACATTACAATGACAAACAAGTAGAGAAAGAACTAGTGGCAAATATACACAGAGACATATCATGAAGCCATAAGATTACATCTTCATAATCTATTCATCTGTCATTGGACAACTAGGCTAATTCCATATCTTAGCTATTGTGCTGAGTACAGCAATGAATAATGTTGTGAAACGGGATGACAATCTTATCTACCACTAAAGTTGTGAGTGAGTAAACCACAGGAAATGTTTGGGATAGGGGCCAGCACACAATAGGTCTGAGTGTTAATTTCCTCTGCACATACCCACATTTGTCTCTTTGTTTCTTATGTCTATAACCCATAAAATGCTTAAGACAATACCTGTCCATTAGAAACATGGCTTGAGAGTTTTCAGCAAGTTGCATGGGGGTTAATACCTCCACTCTGCAGGTTCTTAATGCTGCTCTATCCATCCATTTTCATCATTCCTGATACAGAACAGATTTTCTGTGCTTCTTTCTGTGTTTCTCCCAGCAGGGGAGCATATATTTTCTAAGGAGGTACAGACAGAACAATGCAATTCCAGTGTGATGACAAAGACTGAAGAGCCAAGAGGAAATAATGTAGAGAGAAGAAGGGTGGCACTAAAAAGCTTATTGTCAAAGTCAGTATTTCAGGTTAGCACAGAATAAGGATCTCCAATTCCTCATTAAAGAAGGTCAGGGAAAAATGCGAGAGAAAAATTAGATTAGAAAGAACTGTTATTTGATTATAGACTCACCAAAGCAGGACCTTTCTGAGAGTGGGGCCTTGGTAAATAAATCACAGTGAACATTGTTGTTGCATGAATTCAATAAACATTCACTGAGTAAATACGAATGAATCCCACATGTATTATGTGCCTAACACATCTAAGTAAATAGTCATACCTTTATTGTTCTCAAACACAGCAATAGAATGTTTGGATTGTTTTCTGGACTAGAAAGAAAACTCTAGCCCCACTTTTATAACTTTTGGCCATTCGTCATGGGAAGCCACACCTTGCTACTTTCTTGCTATGTGGCTTTGGACAACTGTTTTAATCTCTCCGAGTGTTAATTTCCTAGTCTGTAAAATGGGTATGCTCATTGCTAACTTGGACATTATGAGGGTTTTCTTAGATAATAATCCTAAAGAATTTTGGCTAGAACACAGTAGGATACCATATATTAGTTTCACATCTATTAGGATAATACCTAACATCTATTTTTTTTTTTTGTTTTGAGGCCATATCTGGTGGTGCTCATGGCTTACTCAGGGCATTCAAGGCAAGCACCCTGCCCACTGTGTTATAGCTCTGGCCCCAATGCCTAACAGTTCTGAACATTCTGTTTCCTGGAGATCTCCGTCCTCGCCTAATATTCCGGGCCACTGCAGTGGAGCAATTTCAGTTATACATAGAAAAGCTTTTGCAAATCATTTTGTGATGTACTAGTATCTGAGCACCTTGTATAAGGTAATACTTTGCTTAACACTTTGTATGTATTTTTATGGTCATTCAAGCAGCCTTGCTTCAAATCAAGGACCTACCTCTTTGATGTGTTACCCAGTACACTTGATTTTATTTTATTTTATTTTATTTTATTTATTTATTTATTTATTTATTTTTACTTTTTAGTCATGCCCAGCGACACTCAAGGGTTACTTCCTGGCTCTTTGCTCAGGAATCACTCCTGGTGGTGCTCAGGGGACCATGTGGGATGCTGGGGATCGAACTCAGGTCAGCGGTGTGCAAGGCAAATGTCCTACCTGCTGTGCTATGGCTCCGGTCCCACTTGATTTTATTTTCTCTACTTACATTTCTTATCTGAAAATGGGATGATAACAGTATCTGCTTCACAGGGCTTTTGCGAAAATAAAACACAATAACACATACAGAAAACCCAGCAGAAGTTTCCAGAAGGATATCTTAAAGGTTAGTGACTATTATCAGCTATTACCATAATGCTCAACTTGGAGATGAGGAAACTTAAAGGAAATGAGTGACTAATTTGCCCTGGACCAATTTAGGCTGTAAAGTCCAGCTCTTTCTACGTAGGCACATGGCTCACACCTTGTATTCCTGTGAAATGAAAGCATTTATGGCCTCAAGGGATTCCAGGCTGCTTAAGGATCCCTCCCTTCATGGGTACTCTTTTTCTCAAGGACTGTGGAGCTGGCTTACCTCCAGGCTCCTCTCCCCTGACTTGTCAGTCAGAAACCGGCCAGGACAGTACTCTCATACTTCACTGACACAAGAAAAGGATTCCAGATTTGTTGGAGCAGGGCAACTTAGCCTCTACTTCTGGACCCACAGAAATGAAATCAAGTGTCTTCATGCTCAGACCTTCATCCTAGGTCCTCTACCAGCAGACCCCATCCTGCTAGGATCACCCCAAAAGAGCTGGAGTCCCTATGATTGAGTGCTGCCTTGATCTTAGATCAACAAGCTGCTACAGATCCCCTAAGGTATGGATTTTTATTTAAGAAGATCCATGAGTGCAAAAAATGAGGAGGCACTTCAGGAAAAGCAGAGTCAGGCCAAATGGAGATTGAACCAGGCACAGCAGGGTGATCTTTGTTTCTAGGTCAGGGTTTCGCCTGCACCGCACATCATGTGTCACATCTAGTAGAAGGAGAACAACAAACAGAGACCCGGAATGGGGCAGGAGCAGCAGTGATTTGGCAGGATGTGCGGCTTGGTGCCTGCCCCTCTGATTCACTCATAAGAAAGGACAGAAGGCAGAGGGGGCAGGGACAACAAGCTATGGTGCTGGGAAGTTTGCATGGAAGTGAATTCTTCAAGGCTCCCTCTTAGAAAACTTGCTTTGGGGGCATAGGACTGCTCCCTGACTGAGAGCCAGAGCTCTCTTTCATAGAGGACCAGGGGCAAAAGCTTCACTGCTCAACATCGTAGAGAAACTAAGACCAGGTTACCTGGGTTCTAGTCATGGGCCTGCACTTACAAGCTATGGAGGAAGGAACAAACCTTCCCTGTGCCCCTGGTTCCTCACTTCTGAAATGCAATGATCTACTCATAAAGTTGACTGAAGTCTACACAGAAGTTACTTAGAGATAACAGAGTAGACTAGCACTTGACAGTGGTTTGCTGGGATTATTAAGTAGCTTGTGCAAGTGGAAATGGGAGGTGGGCTTGGGGGTAAGGGATGCTGGACAGCAGCTATGAAGGATGTGAGGTTAATGGGTTCATTTGGACCTGTCCTTGGAAGCTTCCAGAAATCTTGGAGGGAGGTTGAAGTTGTCCAGGTGTCAAGCAGAGTCAATAAATCTGGGTCTCTTACAGTAATATAAGTTACTTGACAACTCAGGATGGGAAGACATTTCTCAGTATGCTACTCTTCATGTCCACCCATTTATAGGCAAATTTCTTGACTTCACTTTCCTAACAGCAGCATAATATTCCATTGTGTAGATGTACCATAGTTTTTTATCTAGTATAATGCTGAGTGAAATAAGTCAGAAGGAAAATGACAGATATAGAATGGCCGTATTCATTTGTGGTGAATTTGAAAAAAAATAGTATGTGACTACTATTTACTGACCCAGGCAAAATGGAATAGGAGACTCATCAAGGGTTGGAATCTACTACACATGTGTGGGGAGAGGACAGTAGGTAAGATAGAAAACGCACCAGTTTGACAATAATAGTTATAAATAGTAACACTAGACTAGAACTGAGTATTGAAAGCAGGTAAAGGGATATACATGACAACCCTTCAGTGTCTGTATTGCAAACCACAATGTGCAAAAGGAGAGAGAAAACCAGAGAGTGAGAGAGGCAAGAAAATTGCCTGTCATAGAGGCAGGTTGTGGTGGGGTGGGAGGAAAACGGAGCACACGGGTGTTGGGAAATATACACTGGTGGAGGGATGGGTTTTGGAGCACTGTATGACTGAAACCCAATTATGAACAGCTTTGTAATGATCTATTGCATGGTGGTTCAATTTTTTTTAAAAAAGGTACTTCTTAGGAGCCTGTATCCCACAGTGGATCAGATTTCCAATATGGTGGTGGTCATAGGCCTAGAAACTCTTGCTGAGCTGGTGCTACTACCTCTGTCATTAGCATAGTGCCCTATAAGAGACAGGCTTTCCAGGGGATGAATTGGGGCATGAAGAAGCTCTGAAAAAAATTCACCGGCCAAGACAGGAGGGAAAAGACTCTGGAAAGACCCAGGAACTATCTTCCTGCATCTGTGAGATCCCACTTCAGGAGGTGAGGGAGAGTCTCAGGGGAGGAAGCTCCAGCTGACAAAAAAGCAGAGCAGTACAACCAGGCATGAACTTCCCTAGTAGGTGGGGGTGTCCCAGAAGCCAAGACCTACAAGACCTACCATGTGGCACAGTGGTTCAGCATTGGAAGAGGAGTATCGGGATTAACAAGTTCCCATGGACTCAGGGCTCCCATTATGAGGAGCTTTGCCTGGCTGGAAAGGGAGTTTTCAATGTGATCTGGGATTCCCTTGATATCTCTGATAGTCTGTCATCCTGTTTGGAATCTCCAAAGGTTCCAGGTTTGTGTCATGATCACTTACATTTCTGCGGAATTCTCTTGACTAGGAGCTCATTCCCTCAGCCCCTGCTTGTTCAAGAGTCAAAACCCAGGGGCTGAGAGATAACCCAGGGAAAAGACTTGTATTACATGCAACCAACCTTAGTTCAATCCCTGGTACCATGTATTGTCCCCAAGTACTGCTGGGGTTAATGCACAGTCAGGAATAGTCTCTGAGCATGCCTCCAAGAATGAAACCTCAGAATAAAACATGTTCCATTCATAGCTTCCCATCACTTGTCACTTGTACAAGTGACAATTGATGTACACTAGTCTTCCCATTGTACATTGATTTGCTTGAGTGGGTACCAGTAACATCTCCATTTGTTGGCAATGAGGTCCATTATTGTGCTGTTTTTGGCATATCAAATACACCACGGGTAGCTTGCCAGGCTCTGCTGTGGTTCTGGGTTCATTCCAAGGGGCCCAGTCTCTTTCTATGTCAGATAATCAACCATGGAGGGCCCACAGGGCAGAGCACTGGGTGTAGACAAGCCTGTCTCCTGTCTGCCACCTGCTGACACAGCCGGGCACCACAGCTACACCTGCAACACCTTGAGGGGCAGGTTAGCTTCCCATAGTGCTAATTATAGTTTTGTGTGTTCTGACTATAAGTTCTGACTAGGGACCTTAGTAGTAGGTGTGTTCATATGTAGTGTCTGGGTGGCACGTGCACCAAAGAAACCAGGCTGGGAGCCTTCAGTTCTTGTATTCCTGTACAAAGAGATTCTACTGGCGCTTGTGTCAAGATGGAAAGGTGGCCTGAAGAGTCCTAAGTGGATCTGGACCCGGGAGAGATGTAGACTCAGAAGGATGCTGTGTCCTCTGCCAGCCTCACAGAGCAGGGATTCACACGGCACTGAGAATCCTGCCAAGTCCTCCTGGACCAGCCCCTTCCCTGACCACCTGCCTTCTGCTGCTCCCAGAGACTCTGACTCCGAAGGCCCCAATCCAGCTCACAAGGCCTGACCGTCCCTGAGAGAAAGGCTGCCTGGGAAGCCAAATGTGGGCTGTCTGGTGGGTGTGACGGGGAAAGGGCTCTTCATTATGCGGCCCCTGGAGGCTCTAGAGAACTCTGCAGGTCCAGTGAGAATAACAAATAACAGAATAATGAATTTCACTAAAAAAAAGAATATGGAATCTGGGGTCAGAGAGGGAGTACAGGGTTAAGGTGTTTGCATTGCATGAAGCTGACCCTGGTTCGATGTCGGCAACACAAAATTTCTGCCAGGAGTGACCCTTGATCATAGATTTGGGAATAGCTTCTGAACATAATTGGGTGTGGCCCCAAATCCAAACCCACCCTGTTCTCTCTTTCTTTCCTACCCCCAACACACAATAGAAACCTGAATCTGAGTGACCTTCCGTCTGGGTCTAATGGCTCTGGCTCCACTCCACTGCCCCTTAGGCCAAAGATGATACTCCAGCAAGCCTAGGAGGCAAGCCTTAGATTTACACCAGGCAAAAGAGATACCAAAAGGTGACAGCTGCACATGAGGCCTCTTAGTCAGGGGTCAAGACATGGCTTGAGGCAGTTTGGTCTGACTCCTGAGTGTATATTCCTAAATCTTATCCAGGAGAGAGTTTAAGTGGAAAGCTCAAGCTCGTGCCTAGCATACTCAAATCCCAAGTTCAACACCCAGGAACCACATACTCTTAAATCTTTTGTCTCTAGGCCTGGATCACTCTGACTCCAGCTCATTTGCATTCATTCTCATGGCCCCTTCTATTTGCACTCTGATAACTGCTGGAGTCTTTGATGCTGTAGTAATCTCTTTACTGCCTTGACTTTCTACCAGCACAGAGACAGAATCATGATAACAGAGAACCTTAGGGTACTCCCCTGCCCCTTATAGAAGTCTGGTCTGGCTCAAGGTCACAGGAGAGCGTCCTGTGGTTCAGCTGGGCTCTCTCGCCTCACCAGTGCAGTGAGCCCATGGAAACCTTCCTCCCTCCTCCCCACCCCCCACCCCCCATACCCCGCTCAACCACCATGAAGCAGTTCCCACATGTGGTTTGACACCACAATGCCTGCAGGGTCAGAGGATGTTCTGCTGTCTTGATTTCTATCTCTGGGTAAGAACATAGAAAGGATATTTTTCTTAGAGAAGTTCGAAGTCTAAAGGAACTGAACTCAGTGAATAACCGTCTCTTTATCAAGGGTGGAGTTGCCTGTTTGCATCATTCTTTTCAGAAGTAATGTATTCTTGGGGAAGATGATAAGGCAGCTGTCTGGAGAAGTTCCCCACAACTCAGGAGCTAAATATTACATGAGAATCTGATTTAAAGCCCTGGATGATAGCTCAAAAGACTTCAGAGCAGACAAGTACGTCTTATCTACAAGACATACTATGACTGAAACCCAGTCATGAATATCTTTGTAACTGTGTATCTCACTATGATTTGATAAAGAAAGAACAACTTTAAAAAAATAGAAGAACTTTTAAAGTGATCCCTGAGCCGGAGCGATAGCCCAGAGGGTAGGGCATTTGCCTTGCACGTGGCCGGCCTGTGCCCGCCTGGGTTCAATCCCCAGCATCCCATATGGTCCCGGAGCACCACCAGGAGTAATTCCTGAGTGCAGAGCCAGAAGAAACCCTGAGCATTGCCGGGTGTGACCAAAAAAAAGCAAAAAAAAAAAAAAATAGAATACTTCAGTGCATGCCTGCCAAACACAGTGCCGCAGGTCTGATCCCGCCCCACATAGACTCTTAAATACCAGGAGTCTATGGGTAGCTCTAGTGGCTCCAGAAGTTCTGGAATATCCCTTTTCTCCTCCAAAAAAGAATCTCATCTAAAGATACTCTAACAGCATGTACAGTGGGAAAGGACAAGGGTATCATGCAAGGAGCCCCAGGATAGGCTGTCAAGAGGACAGAACTCAGGGTGATGACCTGAGGACTGAGCAGCCCTATCTGACACCAACACTGGTTTTGCTTGTGTGACCATCTCCTCCTTTACCCCACATTCAGCAGAACTGTTCATTAACCTTTGGGTCCTCTGTTGGCTGTGCATTTGGAAACATGTTCCACACTGGGTAAAGAACAGCCACCTATGGGCAAGGAATCACTTGGGGGAAGGGGTCACTCCCATATGGATGTCGCCCACAGAGGTGCAGAGCAGCAAAGATCATTACTGCAATCAACTCAGAATAGCTCTGGCATGACCCTGAAGGCTCATGGGGGGGGGGCCTAATGGCCCTGAGCTGGCCGCCTGTGTGTGACCAGTCCCAAAGGACCTTGCCCCTCTGTCATTGCAAAATCCAAAGGCTCCTCAAGGCTGCCAAGTTCTGCAACATCTTAATGCCATGAACTTGGAATATGGAGCTACAAGGGGGCATTCTTTCCTAAGTATTTATTATCTAAGTTCCCACAGTTATGATGTGTAAGAAAACAAACATCATTCTAACATGAAAACATCCACTAGGAATCCGCCCACTTATCAAGGTTGCATTCACTTGAACATTCTTCCCTCCCTTAACAAGTGTCTGTCCCTTTGGGCTGAGGTCAGTTTGGGTGACTGTCAGTTACAACAAGATGTGGCAAGTTCACGGCAAGTCCACTGCAGAGTTCAAATGTCAGAGAACTTCATGCACAAAATCTCAGACCAGTGAGGGGCAGAGAGCAGTGAACTCACAGAAGAGGGAAAATGATGGTGAAGGAATGATTTGAATGCTGACAATTTGAAGAGGTCCTTGGGAAAAATGAATGAAGCTCTTAAATACTAAACAAATAGAATCTTTTTGTTGCTGTTAGAGGTGGGGGGCTAATGGGCCACCAGGACAACTCCCTGCATGTGCTGGATGGAGAAGGGGGGAGTGGGGGACTATGTGGAGCTCAGGACCAACTCAGGGCCTCACACAAGTCATCATGTGGCTCTACCATGTAAGTCACATCACTGGCTCCAAACAGAATCTTTAATAGAGTCTATTAACTAGATTCTATTTTAGTTAATATGAGTCTATGGGTAGCTCTAGTGGCTCCAGAAGTTCTGGAATAGAAATATCATTATGGAGGTGCTATACATAACAAAGTGTGAGGGACAATGTGTCAGGAATAGATCATCTAATTCAGTTTTGCAACAGAGGCCATATAGATATTCCAAAGGAGCCACAGAAAAAATTTGCATACTTTGGGGCCATTGCATGAACTTAGAGGGTCAACCAGTTGGATGAGAGTTGGAGGAGGGGGCACAGGGTAGAGTGGGTCTGAGGGAGCAGGTCAAAAAACACTTGAAAGCACTGATGGTGTTAGTTCAAAAGATATATATATATATATATATATATATATATATATAAAACTATATTCAAGTCAACACTTGTCATTTTTTGTTCTCCCAAATTAACATATAATCTCTATTTTGCAATACGCATAGCCAAAGTGTTTTTTCCATTTCATTTGTACTATGAAATCTAAGTGAGACCCTTTCAGATAGTTTCATCATTTACATTTTCATAGCATGATTCCTCTGAAAATCTTTCCCACTCATCACTATGAAATCTTGATCTTCATTTTAAGTGGCATTGGTGCCCATGAACCTGGCAGGATGCAGCCTCCATGCTGACAATTTCATTCTAGGAGGGTGCCAGGTGATGAAGGGACCTCCTGGGACCCTTCAATCAAGCATCCCTAGAGAGTTCACTCTTAGGGTATGTGGGGCCATTAGATGCTTCTGTGTGGAAGCCACACACCTTCCCCACCTTACACAGGGACTCTTGCCTTGGTTATGCCAGTCTAGACACAGGCAAAGAGGAAGCACTTACTTGCCAGCGGGGCTCTGGGCTGCCTGGAGCTCTCCCGGGGGGCTCTTCATCCTCAGGGATGTGGGGCATGGCAGCCTCCTGGCCGGAGTGGCCTCGTGTGCCTGGAACGTCCTGTGTATCAGCCCCAAAAGATGGTCCAAGAGGCCTGGGCTCTGCAGGCTGAGGAGATGCCAAAAGGACAAGTCAAATCCACTCCCATCCCTGATCCTAGCTGGGTTCCATTGCCCGGAGCCAGAGAGCCTTCCTGATTCTCATCAACCCCAGAGGTCAGGAAAAGGTTAGGAGAGGGCATTTGGGGCTGCATTTCCTCCCAGCTTTGTTTGTCAAGTCAGAGGCAGCCTTAGAGATTTTGCATCTAATTTGGTCCTTACAGTAAACATGACTCTCCCAGAACGGAGAAAAGGGCTTCAAGTGCTGCAGTGTCCTGGCTAACAGGGCACTGCACTGGAGACCGTGTGATTTTATTTGCCCTTTATTGAGCACCTACTAGGAGCACCATGAGCATCACTTAATTTCGCACAACAACCACAGCTACAGGGCATTAACAATCACATTTTATAGATGTGATAACTGCTTTTGAGAATGGCAGCCACTAGTCCCAATCATGGAAAGCACTCAGATTCCAGAAGGTCATAGTCAAAGGAATCCTGGATCCTGCTTCTGAGAGTGGGCTCCTTCCACTTCAGCACTCAACCTTCCTGGGCCAGGTGGGGGAGGGGGCAGGGCATTTCAAGGCATTCAGCTGCTGGCTGCCTCGCATCCTTCCCACCGGAAGCATGAGTTCTTTCACTTGATAATCTCCTGGGCCTGCCAGTTGAATAGTGATGTGATTCTGAGGCTTAGCAAGGTGCACCGCATGTACCTTGTGCAGTGCTGACCTCAGCCACTTTAAGTTGCTCCCCTGAAGCCAGACTTACTCCCTCACTCTGGTAATACCACCTTGGAATTGACCTCATTGGCTTAATCTACCCGCCTTGCCACAGTGATCAAATTAATGATAATCAGTTGATCCAGCCTATGCAATGAGCACATGGTCACCTTCTGAGTCTTAGCAACTTTTCCCGCTCTAGGTGGTGGAAGGCGCAGTATACAGCCTAGCACTGCAGATGCCAGTTTTCTTCCACTGTAAAGACCAGACTGACACATACAGATATAACTGACACATGCCCCAGAGGCGCAGAGGCAGGAGAGCAGAAAACAGATCTGGAGCTCTGATCCCAGCCCATCTGCAGCCTAAATGCTTTCTAAATAGCCAGTCACATGAGCGCTGAAATCTTTTAGCTGTTAAACCACTTCAGGAGGGATTTTTGGGTTCCCTATTCTTAGCTGTTTGGTTGTGATTCTTGCCATCCACAAGGCCTAGGACCAGGAGCTCTCCAGCTGATCTGAGCTAATGGGTATAGCGCTCCTCCACTTCCTCTTAAAAAAAGGAGACCCAAAATGTCACTATCTGGAGAAGAAAACCCCACCAGTTGCCAGGATGATACATCATCTTCCCACTCACCTCTCCCCAACACAGAAACACACAAACACACACATGCACACACACATGCACACGCACACACACTCATATGCACTCATACACTACTCAGAACTCTCTTGCTAGGGGACAATTTCAGACCTGGCATCTGCCAAAGACACCTTCATCCAACACACCTGACTGAGTGCCTAGGACAGGCAAAGTATCTGATATATCATGGATACTTAGAAGGCCCCCCCCAGAAAAAAAAAGAAAATTTATTTAAAGAACAGGAGAGCTTTAGGGTCAGGGATAGGAGTTGAGGATGGGGGTAGACAGAGAAGCAAAAGGAAAAGACACAGAGAGAGAAGAAAACAGAAGGAAAGAGAGAGAAGAGAACATATGAAAGAAAGGGAAGGAAGGAAGGAAGGAAGGAAGGAAGGAAGGAAGGAAGGAAGGAAGGAAGGAAGGAAGGAAGGAAGGAAGGAAGGAAGGAAGGAGGAAGGAAAGGAAGGAAGGAAGGAGGAAGGAAAGGAAGGAAGGAAGGAAGGAAGGAAGGAAGGAAGGAAAAGGAAGGAAAGGAAGGAAAGGAAGGAAGGAGAAGGAAGGAAGGAAGAAAGGGAAGGAAGGAAGGAAAAAGGAAGGAGTAGGAGGGAGGAGGAAGGAAGGAAGGAAAGGGAGTAGGGAGGAAGAAAGGAAGGAAGGAAGGAAGGAAGGAAGGAAGGGAGGGAGGAAGGAAGGAAGGAAGGGAGGGAAGGGAGAAGAGAGGAGGGGAGGAAGGAAGGAAGCAGGAAGGAAAGGAAGAAAAAGGAAGGAAGGAAGGAAGGAAGGAAGGAAGGAAGGAAGGAAGGAAGAGGGAGAGGGAGGGAGGGAGGGAGGAGAGGGGAGGGAGGAGGAGGAAGGAGGGAGAAGAGGAGGAAGGAAAGGAAGGGAAGGAAGGAGGGAGGAATGGAGGGAGGAAGGAAGGAAGAGGAAGGAAGGAAGGGAGGAAAAGGAAAAGAAGGAAGAAGGAAGGAAGGAAGGAAGGAAGGAAGGAAAGGAAGGAAAGGAAGGAAGAGAAGGAAGGAAGGAAGGAGGGAGGGGAGGGAGGGAGGGAGGGAGGGAGGAGGAAGGAAAGGAGGAAGGGGAAGGAGGGGAGGGAGGGAAGGAGGGAGGGAAGGAGGGAGGGAGGGAGTTATTAGAAAACAATAGTCCCAGCAATGGGCATTGTAACCACCATCTTGACTTTTCTCATTCTCCGCAGAGGGTAAGTAGCTTCACTCCATTCTGAAATAGCTCAGGTGACCCCTGCTGGCAAATTCAATAAATCTCATCTCAAGTAGGAATCCAATAAACTAATAAGTTGTCTGTTCACTGTACTAATTTTCCACCTGCTCCCTAAGCCTGTGCTAGGTGCCAATGACATGAAGACAATGAAGAGGTCCTCAGCTGCAGGGGAGTCCAGACACGGGAAGCATTTGGAAGATAGTACAAAGGCAAAATGCTTTGGAAGTAAATAGTTGCAGAATCTCAGAAATGGCCTGTCAACATGGAAATTAGAACATATGGAGCACCTTTTCAGTGAAAATTTGACATTAAAAATGGTGTTTGACATGTAAAATAAGGGAGAGAGGCAAGGAGAGAGAGAGAAAGGGGTCGGTAAAAAAAAATTTCATAGAAAAAATGGTGTTTGAGTTGATCCATGAACAATGATAAGCTTTCTGTCAAAAAGAATAGCGAGAGGTCTATATAAGGAGATGAAATGGGAAGGAAGAAATCCTACTGGATAAAGAGAGATGAAATAAGAGCTATGAGGCCATGGTTTGTGTCTTGATCCCAAATGGTTCCTCCGAATAAACTGAGGTTAGGTGCATCCAAAAAGTGAGCTCCGTAATTCATTTCTATCACCTTTATTTGGACTTTAGCAGCATGAACAAGAGTGGTAATGGCAAAGTTTTATAGATAACAGGTGTTGCACATAGTCAAATACCCAATTGTACCAGAAACACTGGCTGGTAAAATATGGGATATCTGCACAGGTCTAGGCTATTGGCTGGTCTAAACAGTGGTGGGTAAAAATATGTGATATCTGCGCAGGTCTAGGCTATCTTTATTGGGAGTATAGTTTCCAAAACATGGGGAGGCGACAGTTACAAGTTTCCTGTAAGTCTTACCCTACATGGATATATTGTGCTCTACAGTCTAAGAAACATTTGATCAGAGATCCTACTTGGCTAAAATGCTTGCCTTGCACCAGAAGATCCCAATTCGATCCCTTGCACTGTATATGGTTCACTGAGGCACAGCCAGGAGTGATCCTTAAGCCTGGAGCCAGGAACAGGCCATGAAGCCAGCTGGATATGACATTTAAGTCAAAACAGAAAATCTTAAAGAAAAGAAAGGTTGAGGCCAATTAGGTATGGGCAGAAAAGGAAGAATGAAACAGGGTGATAAAAATTTCTGTTGAAAGAACTGAAGACTTATAGCTTGGAGGAGAAGTTACAAAGGAGAATACAATTTTTCTCAGGTATTTGGAAATTTATTCACGTAGTGCTGTTTACCCCCAAAGGGGGTCTGACTGTGGTTGAAAGGTTAAATCAGGGAAGGAAAATCTCTCTAGTAGCTAAACCATGGAAGATAAAACAAGCTTCTCTTTTAAAGTCTCTTTAGGGACGGAGTGATAGTACAGTGGGGAGGGCATTTGCCTTGTACATGGCTGACCGGGTTCGATCCCCAACATCCCATATGGTCCCCTGAGCACCACCAGAAATAACTCCTGAGTGTGGAGCCAGGAGTAACCCTTGAGCAGCACGGAGTGTGACCCAAAAAAAAAAAATTAATTATTTTTTTAAAAGTCTCTTCATTCCAGCATAAACTAGGGTGGGAGTCATAGGATGCCTGACCCCTCCAAGGATCTTTCCCAATCTTAAACATCCTTGGCTTCTGGATCTCCTTCGATTCAAAGCAAATCATAGGTCTAGTGGTTGTGCACTAGTGGTTTGTGCAGACATGGGGCAGAGCTGCTACTGGCTCTCCCTGTGCCCAGCTGCTCATGAGGCACCCGGGAGGGATGGCGGGTTCTAGCCCTGGCCCGCCACCCCAGCAGAGCCTCACAACAAGCCAGACAACCCCCCACTCCATGAGGGGCCTCCATTGTCCACATCCTGACTTCCTCTCATCAGAACTCCACCCAGCAGACCAGCCTATCACAGCCCGGCTCATCGAGATCCACCCTGCAGCAGTCTTTTTTTAAATCCGGCCCAGGTATGCTGATCTAGAGACTCATAGACATGGGGCAGAGCTGCTACTGGCTTTCCCTGTGCCCAGTCGCTCATGAGGCGCCCGGAAGGAATGGTAGGTTCTAGCCCTGGCCCACTGTTGCAGGACACCTAAAAGCCTAGGCCTCTGCATCTGCCCTGGATTGCCTCCTGCAGGTCACTTCATAGATAGTGTCATTCAGACACTTCATAGTAGTCTCTCGGACTGGGTGATCATGTTATTCTGAAATGGTTGTGAAGCATCTCATTTCCTAATCCTTCACTCCTTTCCTCAACCACTTGCTCCACTGAAAAGATGTTGAGTTTGAAAACAAGGTCAGAAAGAAACAAATAAAATCAGGCCTTGCACCCTAAAACATAAGCTGCTACTCCAATGAGAGAGCAAAGGCTGACCCAGGTCCTCAGGAAGAGCTGGAGCCCCGAGCTCCGCAGAGGAGCCCCAACATCCCAGACTGTTCACATCCTTCCCACGCTGCTCCTGCCTAGTTGCTTTTCTCCCATCCATTATTATTATAAACTTGAGGCTTAAAATAGCAAGGTAGAAGCAGAGGCCCTCCCCTGGGGTGACATCTGGGTTCTGCCGGAGCTCATGGGCACGCGGACTTGCATCCATCACGGCAAAGTTTAGAATATAACCTCCAGGAAGTGATGATCTAGAGCGATCCAAAAAAAGGAAAAACTATTTGGTAATGTTTGGTCGCCGAGCCGCTCCCTTCTTTAACCCATTTTCAGGGTCATTGCTGCCTCTCTGGCCTGTTTGGGAGGGGTCAGGCAGCTTGTTGGCAAGAATTCACTGGCCCTTTGCACAATATTCATTCTGACCACACACCCTGTGCTGCAGTGTCGCCTGGTCATCTTACAGGCAGGAAGGCTAAGGAGCAAAGAGAGGAGGAACAAGTTGGCTGGTAGCAGTTACTTGTGTTGGCATAAATGATCCAAGACTGCTGGAATGACTTAGCCCGTGATCTGTGCTGCTGAAAATGCCAAAGTTCCTAAACTATAATGTAGTAGCTTATTTGCTCCAGGCCATGCTTATGAAGGAATGCAAACTAATAAACTTTTTATTCATTCATTTTTTTATTTTTCATTCCTCCACTGTTAATGGAGTGTGAAGACCCCTGGGTGAAGACCCCAGGGCCCATATCTAATGATATTTAGCCCGGAAGTGCAGACCTAATGGGGTCAGTGTTCAGACCCCATAGAGCAGTGCTTAGGGTCCAGTGGTGTTAGGGGCATGGCTATGCTAGGCAGCGCTCTAGGTAAAATGCAGTCATGGGGCTTGAACTCAGGGCCTCTCACATGCCAATCATGTGCTCCAGTGCTTTCAAGCCATGTTCTCAGCCCCTTTTCCTTTTATTCATCAAACATTTCTAGGTTGACTACTGATTCCTGGACAGGACACTATACTGGACCAATTTGAAGTGCCATCTTATTTAACCCCTGTGAGATAAATTTGTTATTTCCATTTTATTATTAAGAAAATAGGGATTAGGGATAGAAAAAATAATTTGAAGGACTGAATCCGTACTCTGAATGTGGGTTT
>JAJIBD010013834.1:0-46251 GCA_021461705.1 Cryptotis parvus
CCTCAGTCTGTCTGGCCAGGTTTAAAGGTCCGCAGTGGCCAGTGGCCAGCATCCAGCGGCGAGACTGGAACGTGACCACAGACAGCCCCTGGCAACAAAGGTCCAGTTCCGTCCACCTCCCTGCCCTGGGCGAGTGGGGACTTCAGTTCCAGCTGTGGGTGCTGGTCAGGGGTGAACCGGGCCTCTAGGCCTGTGAGGTCCCCCCTGTCCCGCTAAACTGGGGACTCTGCCCACTGGGCTGGGGAGGACGAGCTGGGACCTGAGGGCCCTCAGCGCCGGCTGCTTGGGATTTGACTCATGTCCAAGGCCTGTCCTCACCGCCCGCCCAGTCTGTGCGGGAGAGAAGCTGGAAGTTGCCCCTGGACAGTGCAGGGGTCCATGCTGAGTGGGCACTACACATGGGCAGCTCCCTGAGCACAGTCAGGAGCAGATCCAGCATGGCCAAGGGCAAAGGAAACCACCACAGGTGAATGAAAGGGCTGCCCTGGCCCATCACCTGCTGCAGAGATGGGGCAAGGGGTGACGCCACCCTGGCAGTCGTGGGTGGGCTGCTCCCCAGCGGCCTTTTGGCCATGCCAAGGCCTGCAGCAGGCAAGGACCGTCCTTAGGAAGATTTGCATGTCAACCATTATCTGTGGAGGGACTGCAGCGATAGTCCAGCGGGGAGGGCGTTTGCCTTGCATGCAGCCGACCGGGTTCGATCCCCGGCATCCCCATACAGTCCCCGAGAACTGCCAGGAGTAATTCCTGAGTGCAGAGCCAGGAGTAACCCCTGAGCATCGCCGGGTGTGGCCCAAAAATAAAAAAAAATTATCTGTGGTGCCACACATGCCTACCCCAGCTGTCACTGAAGAAATGACCCCAAGAGGCCCAGCTGTTTGGTCGGGCAGCAGGACTGGCCCCAGGGAGCCAGGCTGTATCCTGAAGCCTTTCAGGGGAGATGTCCAGGGGCTCAGACAGGCTGGCAGTGGCCCGGGAGGGCTGGGGCATGGGAGAGACTGAGCTGAGGATGGCGTGGGCTGTTGTGCTGGTCAGCCGCCAGCAGGCCGAGGCTATGCTGTGCCCTAGCTGAGGTGGGCGGAAGGGTGGGTGACAATGGTCAGGCCAGGCAGTGACTGGCCTCTCCTCCACTGCCCCGGGCAGCTCTCCAGGCCTGAGGGCCGTTTTCCGCCCTCCTCCTCCTGTCCTCTCTATAGACGAGGATGGGGTCCACTTACCCGAAGCCAGTGTCTTAAAGGTCAGGGAGGGCTGGAGCGACAGCACAGCGGAGAGGGGCGTTTGCCTCGCATGTGGCCCACCCAGGTTCGATCCCCAGCATCCCATATGGTCCCCGAGCACCGCCAGGAGTAATTCCTGAGTGCAGAGCCAGGAGTAACCCCTGAGCATTGCGGGTGTGATCCAAAGATAACAACAACAAAAACAAAAATCAGAGATCGGAGAGGCTTGACCAGAAGGGGAAGGGGCCGTACCCGGCTCCTGCAAGGGCATGGCCAGGGCTAGGCCCATGTGTCCGGCCTGCAGAAGGGACCCTCCACCTCCCGACCTGCAGGGACCTCCTGTTAGCCCCACCCAGGCTGCCCCTGAGGCCACCCAGGCTGCCCCTGACGCCACCTCAGCCACGGGGCCTGTGGGGTGCCCGGCCTGCACCCCTGAGCTGCTGGAGACTGCAGCGGGTTCCCGGTCGGGACCCTGGCTTGCTGCCAGCACTCTATTCCAGGCTTCCTGGGAGGTGGGTAGGTACATGAGCAGGCAGCTGCTCAGGGGCTCCTGGGCAGTGCCAGCCTGGTCCTGGCTGCTCCCCGTGTGCTCACACAGCGCCTCTCCTGTACCAGGAAGCAGAGGGGAGACGGGGCTTCCTGCTCCGGGGGCTCAGGGGAGACCCCAAAGAGTCAGAGCACCACCAGTGAAGGGGGTGGGCACCCGTCAGGAAAGGGGCCTCCCAGGCCTCGCAGGGACTTTCCAGGATCAGGGGCACGGGCTGGCTCCTGAGGCCCCTGCAGAGGTAGAGCCCAGAGCCAGCGCCGCCCCTGAGGGGCGGCAGGGTGAGGCCAGGGCAGGACCTGCAGGGCCACGGGGGTCAGGCAGAAGGCCCAGCCCTCACCACCCAGGCGCAAGATGGCGCTTCCAGCCCTTGTCACTGGCCGTCCCAGCGTGGCTCTGGAGCTCAGGGGGCTAGAGCGACAGTCCCAGAGGGGCATGGGCCAGGGTACGGGGGAAACAGGCTCTGTGCAGACCCACCTTCCTGGTCCCAGAGTTGGTTGGCGGTGCCAACAGCAAGGCAGTGTGGTGCAGTGGTGAGAGCGGCTCAGCCCACACAGCCCTGGGAGGGCGACGCCAGCCGAGGTGGGGGTGACAGTCCCCTGAGGGGTGCAGGAGTACAGGACACATGCCTCTCCCCAGCAAGGCCTCGCCCAGCCAGTCTTATGCCCGTGCCTGACCTGGGAGGCTGATCCCGTGGGGCCGCTCCTGTGTGGGCCAGGGCGGCTCTCTGACACAGCGGCGCTGCGGGAACTTCCCCAGCCCACCCTGCCAGCCTGCTTGGGTGCTCCTGTTAGAAATCTCAGCCAGGGGCTGGAGCGATAGCCCAGCGGGTAGGGCGTTTGCCTTGCATGCGGCCGGTCTGTGCTGGCCTGGGTTCGATCCCGGCATCCCATATGGTCCCCGAGCACCGCCAGGAGTAATTCCTGAGTGCAGAGCCAGGAGTAACCCCTGAGCATCACCGGGTGTGACCCAAAAAGCAAAAAAAAAAAAAAAGAAATCTCAGTCAAAGCAGGGTATAGCGGCCCCTCACTGCCGCATGGACACAGAGGGAGAGGGACAGTGCCACACCCCACGCTGGCCACATGCCCGAGGACACAGGCGGGGGCCCCCAAGCCCATGGTTCAGGGCCGGGTCACAGGGGTGCCAGGGACGGGGAGACAGCCGGCCCGGCCGGTGGCTGGAAGGCAGACGAGCCTCTGGTTTGGATTATTCCAGACGCCTCTTGGCACCTCAGCCCTCAGCGGGGGTATGCTGGCTGCCTGGACCACCCGACCTGAACCCCACCCAGAAAAGCAGAGCCTTCTGCTGCCAGGCCCCTCTCTTGCCCGCCCCTGCTCGGGGCACTGGCTCTGCCTGGCCCTGCCCCATCCAGGCCAGCTCTGGCACATAGCCCCAGGCAGAGGCTGGCGGGGGACCCTCAAGGTGTGTGTCCAGAGATTCTGACTTGGCTCTCTGACCCCGTGGCTGCCCAGAGCCCACCTTGACTCTGAAGCCAGTTGCCTGAACCTAACCCAATTGCTCTTTTTTTTTTTTTTTTCCCCTGGCAGTTCTCAGGAATTGCTCCTGGTGAGCCCAGGGGACCCTATGGGCCGGCAGGGATTGAACCCAGGTCCCTAATAGTACTGCGGGAGTCAGGGGCAGATGGTTTGGGTCACACCTGCAGTACTCAGGGGCCGCTCCAGGTTCTGTCCTCAGGAGTGACCCCGACCGGGTTGGGGTAACCTCATCGGGGACTGAACAGCCTGCTGCAGACCACCACCCCCGCCCCGTTCCCTGACTCTGCTCCTTTTTCTTTTCTTTTCTTTCCCCGGGGGGTGGGGGCACACTCAGGGGTTATTCCTGGCTCTGCACTCAGGGAATTACTCCTGGCGGTGCTCAGGGAACCGTCACGGGATGCCAGGGATCGAGCCTAGGTTGACCGCGTGCAAGGCCAACGCCCTCCCTGCTGTGCTCAGCTGCGGCCCTGATGCTGCTCCTTAGCGGCCCCGGCCCGACCACCGCGGCCACAGCAGGCCCAGAGCACATGATGTTTGGGCTCCGATGGTCGCTCTGAGGAAACACAGGCCTCAAGGCTGGGGGCACCTAGCTGACACCTTCCTGAGGGTCTCGGGTGGCGACCCCTGCCTGTCCAGCCCACTGACATGGCTTCACGCCCACCCCCACCCCGTGCCCATTCCGAGGGGCGCGAAACTCCAGGATGACGCTGGCAGCGCCTTGTGGTCCTGGACTGGGAGGCCACGTGGCAGCACAGGGCTGAGGAGAAAGTCCAGGTGGTGGGCAGCTGCGCCAGGGAGGCCCAGGGCAGCACCCAGGGGTGAGGTCTGCACAGGGGCCCCAGGGGCAGCTCGGGCAGCAAGCGCTCTCTGAGCCTGAGCCGGACCTTCACTTCCTGGAGGGGCTCCCCGCACCTCCCGTGGGGGCTCTTTATTCCTCATTGAGAACTCTCGGCCGGAGGTCAGGGCTGGGGCCGATGTTCCTCAGCTCCACATTTTTCTCCTCTGAAAACTTATCTTAGCCGAGACCACGGAACAATCGTGCTTTCTTCGGGCCTCTGTGGTCCCCCAGACGCCCGGCCCAGCCCCTTGGTGGGGGCTCCGAGGGCGGGGAAGTCGAAATTTGTAAAATGTCTGTAGGAGGGGAAGAAAGGAGCTTTGTGTGGGGCGGGGCCCCCGCCATTGGTCGGCTCGTAGGCCCCCAGTGCTCCCAGAATGCTCCCCCTCCCGGGAGGGCCGTGCTGGCTGGGCCAGGCCCCGGGTCCCCGCCACCCGCTGCACTCCGGGCCTCGGGGACTCGGCTCCCGGGGCCGCCCAGCCTCCGAGGACCCCAGCTGGTGGGAAGGGGGCCTGGCTTCAAACATGTTCCTCTACTGGAAGAAGCGTGGCGCCTACGAGCTGGGGTCCCTGCCCGGGCGCTGGCCGAGCTGGAGCTGGGGTCTGTGGGCCGCTTCTCTTGGAGTCCCGGCCCGACATCGCCCAGGACCTGGGGGTAGGTCCCAGCTCCCTCCTCCCCAGACATCTGGTCTACCCATGGCTTCCCTCTGCCCACAACCCCTCATCACGTGCACTGGCCTGGCCAGGAGCCTGAGCAAGGGGCCCCGGCAGGTTGGGGGTGCAGGCAGGTGACAGCCGCTCCCTCCACAGGGTCCCGGGACTAGCTGGGGATGCTGGGGCCTCAGGTCTGCCTTGGCCTCTGACCCCCAGCCTCCAAGAGCCAGCCACAGTCTCTCAGGACCATGGGATGGACATTTCTAGAATGTCCATATTCCAGGCATGTCTAGCTGTGCAAAGAGGATTCAGAGACGAATGTGGGGGCACTGGCCTGGGGCCTGCCTGGGCTTGGGAGCACTTCCTGGGTGTGCGTCAGCGGCGTGGCGGCACTTAGAGCAGGACACGGCCAGCGCCGTGGACACTCGTGGCCTCTCATTAGTGCTTCTGTCTCGGGGCGCCGTACCTCGCGGTGCTCAGAGAATATTCCTGGAGCGAGCTCAGGCCACGCGAGACGGGGTCCAACCTGGGCTTTCCACGTGTCGTTTCCCACTGGTGCCTGCGAGGCGGCTGTTCTATTGCTGGTGTGTTTCGTTTTCGTTCTGTGGAGTTGAGAACAGAGTGTGGGGCCTCACGCATGCCAGGGACCTCCTTTACCACTGGGCCGTCCACTCCGCCTTCCTCCGCAAGGCCCTGTGTTTTGTTTGGCTTTGTTTGGGGCCACACCTGGCGTGCGCAGGGCTTACTCCAGCCCTGCACTCAGGAATCCATCCTGGCTGTGATCGGCTGCCGTGCCGAGAGCACCGGGTCCTCGTGGCAGGGGAAGAGCCTGCACGTCTGCTCACTCTCTCCGGCGCCAGCTGCTGCTCTTGTGTATTTGTTTTCCTGGTTCTGCACTCAGGAATTGCTCCTGGCAGTGTTCTGGACTATGCCGGGGATCGAACCCAGGTCGGCCGCCTGCAAGGCAAATGCCCCTCCCCGCTGTGCTACTGCTTCAGTCCCAACCTGCTGTTATTCTTTTATTTTTCTTTTTTGGGTCACACCCGGCAATGCTCAGGGGTTTCTCCTGGCTCTGCACTCAGGAATTACTCCTGGCGGTGCTCGGGGCACCATATGGGATGCCGGGATCGAACCCAGGCCGGCACAGGCCGGCCGCGTGCAAGGCAAACGCCCTACCTGCTGGGCTATCCGTCCAGCCCCCACCTGCTGTTATTCTTGCCTTGACTCTCAGCCCTGTGAGTCAGCCTTGGGCCAGGTCCCCCACTCAGCCAGGACAGGGGCTGCTGTGCCTGAGAGAGCCCGGCCTCTGAGAGGGGCCGTGCAGGGTCCTCATTCTCTGTTGGTCCTGACTTTGGCCTCCCAGCCCGGCCTGTCCCGGCCGTGAGCCAAGAGGCCAGAGTAGTCATGGCCACCTCTCAAGGGTGCGCACCTGTGGGTGCCAGTGACAGAGCTCCCATGGGTGACATGTGCCCACCTCTGTGGCAGGAGGTGGGGGTTGTGACTGCTTGGAGGGAAGGGGGCGCACTTGGGGGAGGAGCACTGGCTTTACCAGGTCAGAGGGCAGCAGGCTGGGCAGGGCCAGGCCAGGCCAGGAGGGTAGTGGACAGGCAGCGGAGAAAGCCCCTCTGTCCTGGGGCTCGGCGCCACAGGGACTGTCCCCTTCCTTCCCCCTAATGTCCCATACTGTCCCACTGGCCAGCTCTGGCGCTCATTCCCCAAGGGCGGTGGCCTTGGCCCAGCAGCACGGTCTTGCCTGACACCCTTTGCCAGGGATTCTCAGCCCGCTGCCCTGGACGCCCAGAACCGACCCAGAGAGGCCCAGCACCTTCTCCGGCCTCAGCTCCTGGCAGCTGGGCTTCACGCTCACGGGCAGAGCAGCTTGTTGATGGCGCTTCTGGGAGGAAAGTCCCAGGGAGGGTGTGAGTCGTGGTGCCCAGCCCACTCCCAGCCGCGCCTGTGTCCCTGCTCGCCCAGGCTCCCTGTACCCACCCTGTCCAAGGCGAGGGTGTGGGAGGCAGCCGTCCGGCTGAACCACATGGTAGGGGCAGCGCTCCCGAGGGACCTGACCGTCAGCCTCAAACCCTGTTTCTGTGGCCTCCAGCCCCTCAGTTGCTCTTGATGCTTCTGCGGGCGAGCGGAAGAAGCTCAAGCTGGCCAAGTGGGCATGTGCCCACTGTAGCCTCTGCCAGGGGGTGTGGCTGCCGGCTTCACGCTGTGTCCGAGCTGCAGCCTGGTCTGCACAGCCCAGGACAGGACTTGGTACGCGTCTGTTTCTTTTTTTTTTTTCTTTTTTGGGTCACACCCGCGATGCTCAGGGGTTACTCCTGGCTCTGCACTCAGGAATTACTCCTGGCGGTGCTTGGGGGACCATAAGGGATGCCGGGGATCGAACCCGGGTCGGCTGCATTCAAGGCAAACGCCCTACCCGCTGGACTATTGCTCCGGCCCATGTGTATGTTTCTTAGTGAATAGGGCTGGGCTCAGGCAGGGCCTCGTCTGGGGTCCCCAGGCCTCAGGGGCGGGTGCCGTGGGGAGATGTTCCTGGCTGACAGAGGGGCTTCCTCAGCTGCCTGCCCACCACCCCCATGGCCTGGCCTGGCCCTGCCCAGCCTGCTGCCCTCTGACCTGGCAAAAGCCAGCGCTCCTCCCCAGAGACCATTGTCCATGGCCCTGCTCCTCCCAGCTGTCACTCCCCAGAGCTTGGGACAGCGGGACACTAGTGCCTCCAACCTCCCTGGAGGGCCTGGCGTGGTGGGGCGGGGCTCGATGGGGCTTCCAGGGTGCCTGAATCACCAACCGGAATTGGTCTTTCTGGCTTTTGGCCCTCACCACCATCAGATCCCCGTGGTGTGGGCAAGACACACTGGCCAGGCAGTTGCCATGCAGGGCAGTCTCTGGGGCTCTGGGTCTGCGTGGGGGGGGGCATCCGAGGTCACAGCTGCTTCCCGATGTGGGCGGCCACTAGGGGAGATGGTGGGTGGGCAGGAGGCTCAGCTTTCTTGGGGCACAGGCATTCACTGCAGGGCGGGTTCCCCTGCTCCCCAGGGATGAAGACAGTTTGGGGGCCACACCTGGTGGTGCTCAGGGCTGACTCCTAGCTCTGTGCTCAGGGGGACAGCAGGGGTACATGGGAATTGAAGCCAGGTTGGCTATGTGTGCAAGGCAAGCACCCTCCCTGCTGTGCTATAGCTCTGACCCCACCACTTGGCCATAGGGGCCAGCAGCAGTAATGAGCATGGGAGGTCCAGAGCCCATCTGGCCAGCACTGAGCTCTGCAGGGGCCGTGAATGCTGTGTGGCAGCTCCTGGCGGTGAGAGGCACAGACGGACCCGCCTCCTGGACTGGGGCTAAGGCGCAGATATACCTGCAGCATTGTCAGGCCTGAGCCACGGAACCCTCAAGGCCAAGGCCGTCTCCTCTGAAACCGGGCAGTGCCCGTACCTGCCTTTCGGTGTTCTGGGGTCACTCTCGGTGCTTGGGGCACATGGAGTGCCAGGAATCAAACCCAGCATCCTGTCTCCGCCCCTTGGACTTACTCCCAGCATGGGAAATCCATTTTACTAATGCCATTACGGGGCCACAGCACAGCGGGAGGGCGTTTGCCTTGCACGTGCCCCCACCTAGGTTCAAATCCCGGCATCCCATATGGTCCCCTGGGCCCTGGCAGGAGTAATTCCGGAGTGCAGAGCCAGGAGTAACCCCTGAGCATTGCTGGGTGTGACCCAGAAAGGGGGGGAAAAAATCTCTTCTTAGAAGACCAGAGTGATGGAACAGGGGTAAAGTGTTTGTTCGCACACAGCCGGGTTTGATCCCGGCTCTTCACAGGGTACCCTCCAAACACAATGAAAATATTTTTTTTTTTTTTTTGCTTTTTGGGTCACACCCGGCAATGCTCAGGGGTTTCTCCTGGCTCTGCACTCAGGAATTACTCCTGGCGGTGCTCGGGGGACCATATGGGATGCCGGGATCGAACCCGGGCGGGCATGGGCCGGCCCGCGTGCAAGGCAAACGCCCTATCTGCTTGGCTATCGCTCGGCCTCATAAAAATTAATCGCACTGTTTGTTCACACGATCTATTCGAATATTCCCATTTCAGAGGGTGTCCCTACCGCAGGCATCTTGGCCAGTTTTTATTTCTTTCTGCACCGTCTGTGAGGCCCAGCGTGCATCCTGCCGCTGCTGACGTGCAGCCGTCTCAGCAGAAAAGACGCAGGGAAATAGCATGAAGGACAAGAGACGCCTGACCGTGCTCTGGAAGTCAGGGTGCGGCTGGCAGTTGTTCCCGAGGGCACAGGAGAGATGAAGCAGAAACAAGGTCATTTCAAGGACCCACAGCAGTGCCAGCGTGGGGGGAGAGAGTCCTCAGGCTTGGAGACCCAAGAGGGGAGCTTCCGGGAGCCCCAATGTGCAGCTCGGGTGTGGGCCCGAGGGTGGGGTGAGGGTCAGGCGTGAGGGCAGCAGAGGGACTGGCCTGGGAGCTTCTCCAGGGTCTGAGCCGGCCCCCCTTCAGGGGAGGTTGGGTGAGGGACTGGGCTGCCGTGGGGCAACGCAGCCGTCGTGAGCCTCAGAACTGCCAGGCACCTCGAGTTTGTCCAGAGAAGCCAGAAATCTGGAATTTTATGTGAAATTTGACTTTTTTTAAGTTGGCAACCTCTTCAAATTCTTTTTGAAGCTCTGAGCCTGGCCAAACAAAACATGTCCGCTGGCAGCTTCGCCCTGGGCGCTCATCAGCTGGGGCGAGGGGCAGAGCCGGCACCCGACGATGTTCAGACGGGGTGATGCTGAGGAGGGGCTTCGCTGCTTGCTCGGCGCCAGGGCCCGGTTCTCCGCAGGCATGACAGCTGGAGGGACTTCGGCCAGGCCCGGGGAGGCACCTCGGGGTCTGGGGCGGGGAGGGGAGTGCTGGGGGCTCCGGGCTGGCCAGCATCTGGTGGTGCCCACCTAAGCCAGGAGGGTCACAGCAGGTTTCCCGGGAAGCCACGGCAAGCAGGGGAGACCAGCACCCTGGAGGTCCTCAGAACCCTCGCAGACCCCTTCTACTCCCCTTGTTGCTGCTGGCCAGCAGCTGTGGGCCCAAGCCCTCATCTGGAGGAGGTCACTCCTGTCTCGGCACCCCAGGGCCCCACAGAAGTCGCAGGAAACTCCAGGGCATGGTGGACCAGGCCACATGGCTGGTGGCTCCAGGAAGGAAGCTCCTGGCCTGTGGGTCCCACCGGGGGGTGTGTCCAGAGGAGGACACATGGCAGGATTTGGGGGGGTGCTTCTCTGCGCCCCCAGAAGCTCTCCTCTTTGGGGCTCTCCCAGGTTCCATGGTCTTGGGAGTCATAAGGAGCCAGGAGGGAGGCCCAGGGGAGGCGGGAGGGAGAGGCCCTGGGGACTGTTCCCACTTGGCCCGGGCTGGAAGAAAGGGGCCAAGAAAGCCAGACCTGCAGGCCAGCAGCCCCGGGGCTCCAGGGGCCTGGACAGACACTGAGCAGAAGCCTGTGGTTTGGAGGCGAGGGGGGTCTGAGGCCTCAGGCCCTGGGCTGGGAGAAGGCTCAGCCCCGAGCTCAGGCATGAGACCCGGCACCAAAATCAACAATAAAGACTCTGGGCTAGAGAGTGGACACAGGGAAGGCACTGACCTCGTAGCGGCCAGTCAGGTTCAATTTCCAACACCTGATAGCCAGGAGTGATTCCTGAGCACTGCGGGGTGTCACTCATAAATAAATAGCACAGCTGGAGGGCGTTTGCCTTCCACAAAGCCAACCCTGGTTGCATCCTCAGCCTCCCATAGGAGTAATTCCTGAGTGCAGAGCCAGGAGTAGCCCCTGAGCATTGCCGGGTGTGACCCAAAAAGCAAAAAGTAAATAAAGAAGGAAAACAAATGGGGCCGGGGCGATAGCCCAGTGGTAGGGCGTTTGCCTTGCCCGCGACGGCCTGTGCCCGCCCGGGTTCGATCCCGGCATCCCATATGGTCCCCGAGCACCGCCAGGAGTAATTCCTGAGTGCAGAGCCAGGAGTAGCCCCTGAGCATTGCTGGGTGTGACCCAAAAAGCAAAAAAAAAAAAAAAATTGAAACACTGAGCCCTTGGGGCGAGGGGTCCCAACTGCCAGAGCCCATGGGCGAGGTGGTAGTCAGGCGTGCACCCCTGGAAGGGGATGGGTGGGGTGGGCGGGTGGGTGGGCTCTGCAGAGAGCCGGTGACTTCTGGAACTGGCTGACTGTGAAACTGTATTGTGATGCAGGCAGGTGCTTAGAAAAAAAGCAGCAGGGGGCTAGATAGTCCGGTGGGAGGGCAGGGCGTTTGCCTTGCACATGTGGACACGGGTTTGATCCCCAGCATCCCATATAGTCCCCATGCACCACCAGGAGTGATTCCTGAGTGTAGAGCCAGGAGAAACCCTGAAATGGGTGTGACCCCAAAAGCAAATAATAATAACAACAACAACAATAACAACATTAATAATAACTTGTATCACTTGTCTTCCCTGTTGATCATCGATTTGCTCAAGCAGGCACCAGTAATATCGTCATATGTCCTGTTGTGTGCTAGTGTAGCTCAAGGGCATCTGCTTGCTCCAGGAACATGAAGAGACTCAAACCGTTCCATCGGTCATGGGAATGAGGTCTATAATTGTTACTGGTATTTGCCATATCAAATATGAGACAGGTAGCTTGCCAGGATCTGCCGTGCGGATGGCATACTCTTGCAGTCACCTCTAATCTCAAGCATTTATTGATGAACCGTGCAGCGGCAAAGTGATCTTGTGATCAACTCTTCTGCTGGGTGGAGCTCTGACCGAGTGGGGAGTCGGATGTGGAAAATGGCGGCCCCTCATGGTGTGGGGGTTCTGGCTTCTTGTGAGGCTCTGCTGGGGTGGTGGGCCAGGGCTAGAAACTGCCTTCCCTCCCGGGAGCCTCGTGAATAATAATAATGATAATAATAGTAATAATAATAATAATAATAATAATAGTAATAATAATAAAAGCAGCCATTTCGTCCTGCACAGGATCTTGCAGGACGAGGGAACAGGGAAGAAAAGGTGATGAAAACTGTGATTTTTTTTTTTTAAATTTTGGAGGCCACTTTTGACTCCTGCCAACAATACTGTCAGCAACCCAAAGAGCACCCCACAGAGAGGGCCTGGCCCCCAATGAGCCTCAATTGTTTATGAGCCTCCCTTTACTGGGAGCAAATATATCAGAACCATATCCCCTCACGGGAGGGTGAGGAGGGGATCAGCCCCCTCCACACCGCAACTCTTGAGATTGGAAAAGACGTTCCCTGGGGTAAGGATTTTACCTCTGCGTGGGTAGCGGGAGGGGCTAGGGGATATGGGCGGGGCTGATCTGATTGGGGCGGAGCTTGGAGGACCGGGGAGTGGTGTGGGGCGTGGCCCGGAGGAGCGTGGAGCGGTTTAGGGGCGTGGCCCGACGCAGCAGGAGGCGTGGCCCTGTGGCAGGGGAGGGGCGTGGCGAGCTCTCGGGGCGTGGCCCAGCGGCTGGACGGGGGGGCGGGGCGGGGGGTGGGCCCCGCGTGCAGGCGCCCCCGCTGCCGAGGCCGCCCCTCCGGCTCCTCCCGCCGCCCACCTGCCCCGCCCCGCCTCCCGCCGCCCCGGCGCTCGGGCCTCCCGCCGCCCCCCCACGGCGCCCCCGTCCTGGATCCCGGGCCGCGTCCTCGGGCGCGTGGCGGCCGCCCGGCGCTGCTCCATGGGTGAGTGCGGGGTCCCGGGCGCCCCGCGGTGCAGGCCGCGCGCCGGCGGAGGGCGGGGGCGCGGGTCCCTGCAGCTCCCCGCTCCGGAGGCCCAGGGCGCCCCCTCCCGCGCGCGCAGACCTGCGCGAGGTTCGGGACAGCCGCTGGCTACTTGGGGGATCCAGACTCCGCCCTGGGAGCGCCCCGCGCCCCCGCCGCGCCCGCGTGGGGCCCCCCACCGCTGCCCCCGCTGGGAAGAGAGGGCCGCGAATTCCAGGTCCGACGCGGCCGCGGGCCAGGCCCCTCCCGCCTTTGAGGGGGCGCTGCCATAAGGGTGGTGTGGGGGGGCAGGAGAGGGACCTGGAGCCCCCGTCCCGCAGCCCCTGCCAAGGGACGCCCGGAACTCCGAGGCCCCCAAGGTCACGGTCTCTCCGCCCCAGGAAGTGGACCAAAGGGGGCAGGCTGTACTCAGAGCCCTTTGGTTTCTCGGCGGAATCCGTGTTTCCCTGGGGAACCAAGCCCTGGGCAAACAGATCCGAGCAGATAAGTTTCTCTTTTAAAGAGAAAAGGACACTGACCTCCTTTGAAGGCCGACCAGGAGCTGCCCCACCTCTCCGGTCGGCCCCAGGCCCTCCCGCCGCACCCGCTGATAACCCTTTCCTTTGCAGACGCGGGAGCCTGGCCGGGGAGCACACACCGGGCTGCGAGGACCCCGACTGCACAGAGAAGGGGCGGCCAGCCAAGGTAGGCGCCGGGCAGGTGGACCCAGCCCACATGCCCCTTTGGGCACCGGGATCTGCGGGGCCTGGCAGGGTTCAGGGGGCAGGGGGCAGAGGGGCTGCCCCAGCTCAAGGGGCACTGTGCCCCCTGCTTCAGCCCCATCTCAGGATGAAGAAGCTGGGACTCCCCCAGCACACACAGACACACACAGACACAGCACACACACAGACACACAGACACACAGACAGACACACAGACACACACAGACACAGATACACAGACAGACACACAGACACACACAGACACACAGACAGACACACAGACACACAGACACACACAGACACAGATACACAGACAGACACACAGACACACACAGACACACACACAGACACACACACAGACACAGACACACACACACAGCACACACACACAGACACACAGACACACACACACAGTCTGTGCTAGGGGCCAGGCTTGCCTCCTCTCCCAGAGCCAGACCACAATTCAGGCCCAGATGGGGACCAGGGACTCTTTGGGGGTGGCCACACTGAGTGGGTCCTGAGTGCCAGCACGGCGCTGTACTGGGCGTGTTGCCCGCCCTGGCAGCCCTGTGGGGAGAGGCCCCAGTGCTGGCTTCCAGATGGAGCAGCCGCGGGCCCGAGGGTCAGAGGCGCTTGGCCTGTCACTGCCCTTCCGATGAGGCTGGCCGCAGGCCGCACCTCACTCCAGAGTTTACATCTCTGCTCGGCTTTTGGCTCTGCCCTGCCCCGTCCGTGCCCCCTTGCAGAGCTTATAGGACGCGCCGCCTGGGTACCCACACCCAGACCTTGGCTTCTCAGTGTTTCTTTCCTCTTTTTTTTTTTTTAGCTTTTTGGGCCAATCCCAGCAGTGCTCAGGAATTACTCCTGGCGGTGCTCTGGGGACCCTATGGGATGGCGGGGATTGAACCCGGACATGTGTTGGCTGAGTGCAAGGCAAGCACCCTCCCGCTGTTCTGTCACTCTAACCCCAGGTTTTCTTTTTCTTTTTTTTAAGCTTTTTGTTGTTGTTGTTTAGCTTTTTGGGTCTCGCGGCAGTGCTCAGGGTCACTCCTGGCTCTGCACTCAGGAATTACTCCCTGGCTCCTTGGTGCTATGGCTCCGGCTCCTCGGGTTTTAAGCGTTCATGGACGTGACTCTAGCATAGTTTGGCGACAGGGTGCATACCTGGCTCTGTGCTCAGGAGTGACCCCGGCCTGGGGGTCTGTGTGCGTGTGTGCGTGCGTGTGTGTGTGTGCGTGTGTGTGCGTGCGCGATGTGCGTGTGTGCATGCATGCTGCGTGTGGAGTGCGTGTGCGTGTGTGCGTGCGTGTCGCGTGTGTGCATGTGTGTGCGTGTGTGTGCTTGTGTGCATGTGCGCGTGCAGCGTGCGTGTTTGTGCGTACGTGTGTGCGTGCGTGTGTGCGTGCGTGTGTGCGTGTGTGTATGTGCTTGCGTGCGTGTGTGTGAATGTGTGTGTGCTTGTGTGCATGTGCGCGTGCGGCGTGCGTGTGTGTGTGTGTGTGCTTGTGTGAGCGTGCGTGTGTGTGCGTGCGTGCGTGCCCTGCGTGCCGGTGCAGGCGCGTACCGCTGTGTTGTCTCTGTGCCCCTTCCATCGGGGTTTGTTTTTAATTTATTCTGACTTGAGATGACACCCAGCAGTGATCAGGACTTACTCCTGACTGCTCGGGGATCACTCCTGGCGGGACTCGGGACCATATGAGGTGCTGGGATGGGAGCTTAGGTCGGCGCGTGCAAGGCGAGCACATAGCCCCTGCTGTCTCTCTGGCACTTTTTACGTTATTTTATCATTTGGGGTATCGGGTGCGGCGCTCAGGACCATATGGCC
This sequence comes from Cryptotis parvus, assembly GCA_021461705.1. Taxonomy (NCBI): domain Eukaryota; kingdom Metazoa; phylum Chordata; class Mammalia; order Eulipotyphla; family Soricidae; genus Cryptotis; species Cryptotis parvus. The sequence goes on from JAJIBD010013834.1 coordinate 15,007, forward strand.
CAGGGATCCGACTCAGGCCCTTGCCGTCCGAGGCTGGTCATCTTGCTCTTTGGTTTGGTTTCATGCTTTTTGGGTGGGAGCCGGAGGGCTGCCCCGGCAGTGTTAGGTGGCCAGGCTGCGGTGTCGGGACTCGTGAGTGGGCGCGTGCAGCCCCTGAGGGGTCCCCTGGCAGAGCAGGTTCTCAGGGGGAGGGTGGTGGCAGGTCAGTGTCACGTCCAGCCTGTTTCAGGGGCTGCTCCTGGCTCTGAGCTCCTGTGGCAGCCGCAGAGCTTTGGGGTCCATAAGGGCCACTGCTGTTCTCTCAGCTCTGGCGCCTGGCCTGGCGGTGTCCTGCTCACCCGTCCTGCACAGGAAGTCTGCAGTGCGGGCGGTGAGGAAACTGTTCTGGGGGCCGCCTCCAAGCCGGAGGCGCCCAGCTGCCGCGGTCACCTGGTGAGGGGTGGCTGTGATGTCAGACAAGCTTCTGGCGTGGATGGCGCCTGGCATTGGGGTTCTGCTGCTGGCGGCTTGCCGCTTGCCCAGATGGGGGCTCTTGGCTCCCAGCTGGCCTCAGTTCCCCACTGCACCTACCCCCAGACGCCTGCAAAGGCCTGGAGCTCGGCTTTTCTTGGGGTGCGACACGGTGATCACTGGCCCGACTGCACCAAGGGCCTGTGCCCCGGGAGCCTCCCATGAGGCTGCAGTCACAAGGGAGATGGGGAGGCATGGGGCCATCAAGGGCCCGTCCAGCGCCAGCCCCATGACCTGGACAGCAGCAGCTGGTGGACTCCCCCAACCTGCAGCGAACCGGAGCCCCTGGCACAGACTCACTGCAGGTACTGAACAGCCTGAGCCATTGGAGATGGGAGAGACGTATCAGGGAGGCTTCCTGGAAGAGGTGGCTTCTGGGGAAGGGAAAGTACGGATGGGCAGAGATCCAGGAGGCGGCCATTGCTCCGGCGATGCCCAGGGGTGTGTCCCCAGCCTCCCCCGTCTCTTCAGTAAACTTGTTGTGTTCCCAGGGGCCCAGAGGGAGGCCGAGGCTCAGAGTGTGGCCCCCATGTCCATGGCGAGCCTGGCAGTGGGCCTGGTGGGCGCTGCTGTGGCCCCTGCCTGTCCCCCACTGTCCAGCAGGATCGGGCTTGCCTTTGGGGGATGATGTCACTCGTGCATCACCCAATCAGCCGGGAGTATCCGGCCTGCCAGGCCCAATCGAGGTCCTGGGGATCTCCAGGAAGCTGGTGGGGAAGGAGAGAGTGGGGACTTCGGCTGCCCGGACCGCATCTGTCCGACTGCCCAGGTCATCTGCCGGCGAGACTGGACGCTTCTCTTCTGGGCCAGTTGGAGGTTTTGTGGGGAGGCTCTCCACGGAGCTGGGGCTTCTGTAATGACTCAGCCCCCTCCTTCCTCCTTCCTCCTGCCCTTGGCATTCACTTCGGGAGGGGAAGGATAACCAGGGCAGACTTCCTGAAGGAGCAGCTGACGTCTGAAGAGTGAGGAGGTACTGAAGTGGGGCAGAGCTGAGCGGGGCGTGGGGCCACAGGGGTGGCATGGGGAGAGTCTGGACCCCCGGAGAGAGGCGGCTCTCCCAGGCTGTAGCTGTGCGGGCTCAGTTTCCCCATCTGGAGTTCAGGGGGCGCATGCAGAGCACCTTGCACGTGGCTGACTGCTTGGCCTTCAGAAACTTCTAGATTTAGGGCACCCTCCGCACCCCCACCTCCCTGGGGCTCCTGCCACACCCACCAGCCCAGGTCTGTCTCTGTCTGGGTGTGCTGGAGGGCTGGCCAGGGGCTCACCTGTCCCCTGCACAGGGCCGGTGTTGCCTCCTCCCCGGGACAGCCTTGGGACAGAGACAGTGTCTGGGCGCCCCAGCTCCGAGCTGGTCCCTTTGTGATTAGCCCTTGGTCACCGTCTGCACGGCCCCCGGAGAGCACCTGCTCACGCCCTGGTCACCTGGTCTCGGGCTTTGTTCGTTTGTTTTAATTGGGCCACACCTGACTGTGCTCAGCATTTACTCCTGCTGGGGCTTGGGGTCCCTCTGTGGTTTTGGGGTAAAGCCCAGCTAAGCGCCAGCTGTACCGTCTCTCTGGCTGTCGTTTCATGTTCTTGCGTGCTGGGGACCAAACCCAGAACCTCAGACATAAAGCACAAGTGCCTCAGCCCCATCTGGCACGTGTCCGAGGGACAGGAGGGTCAGTATTTGTTCTACGGAGGGGCCCTTCGGGCCACACCCTCAAGTAAGGGATCCCAAGAAGCTAAGAAAGCTACCAAGAACTGAGGCTTGGGCTGGAGGGACGGCACAGTGGGGAGGGTGTTTGCCTTGCAGACCTGGGTTCAGTCCCGGCATCCCATAGGGTCCCCGGGCACCTCCAGGAGTAATTCCTGAGTGCAGAGCCAGGAGTAACCCCTGAGCATCGCCGGGTGTGACCTAAAGAGAAATAAAAACAATAAAAACGGCTAAGGTCTTCCAAGTTCTTGGAAGGGAGCACCCCCCCATCCCTGGAAGCACTCGGGTAGAGCAGGCCTTGGTCAGCCTGTCCAGCTGGGAGAGGAGATGAGTGGACGGAGGAGGGCAGGGCGGAGTGAGGCTGGTCTGGCAGGATGTGGGGTGACGGAGAGGGAGTCAGCTTCGTCTGGGCTAAGCGTGGCCACAGGCTGGGGTACCCTGAGAGCAGCAGACTCTGGGCCTCCCAGAAGGTGACCGACCTCCAGGCGCTGGCCAGCTGTGGACAGATGCTGCAGCTGGAGAAAGGGGACAGGCCAGAGAAGCAGTGTGGGGGATCCGGAACAGACCAAGTAACGAGGGGCAGGGGGTGAGGCCAAGGTTGAGGCTGGGGCAGGGCCCCCCCACCTTCTCGACAGGGGCCACCCTGGTGGGTCTCCAATAGAGGAAAAAGCAGGTGGGTCTGAATTTTAGGCCCTTGGGACTTACCACCCCCAAAACAGTGGGGTCGTGGCCATCCCGGGAGGTGTATCTGGGCAGAGCCCCAGTCGCTTCATGCCTTCCGGCCCCCAGCCCTGAGAGCAGAGGGACTCAGAGGAGCTGGAGCGCCTAACGGCGGGGGCGCGCCCCTTGTCAGCCCTGCCAGGCATGGGCCTGAGAAAGATGGGCGCCCCAGATGGGCCCGGCTGGGGTGCAGTTCAGAACCCAGCCCAAGCGCAAGCCAGACGGTTTGGGGGCGATTCCCGGGGTGGGGGACCCCTGGGCGCGTCCCGCCCCCAGCCGGGTGCTCAGGGCCCCGTTGAAGACCGACTTAGGGAGATCGGATAAGGGGCACCCGGGGGAAGGGACCAGCCAGGAGCGTCCCGGAGCCCCGTCCCGCGGGGCGGCGCCGATTGTGCGCCCGGCCCGCCCAGGTGGCTGCGCCCGCGCAGGCCCTACCGTAATTCCCCGACGTCCCGCGCCCGCGCCGCCGCGTCCCCAGAGCCCGCCGCGCCCTGGTCCCCTGCTCTGGGCGCGGCGCCCGCCCTAAGCTTCGGCTGCCTTTCCCCTAACCCCGCACAGGAGAAGAGGCCCCCTGCCTAGGTGAGTCTCGAGGGGTGCAGTGTCTGGACCGTGATCAGGATGGGGCCGGACCCTATCGGCGTCTATAGTCCGAGTCCTGGTGGAGGAGCCCGCGCACCCCCGACCCACTGACGCCAGGACCGGGTCGGCTCCCTAGACAGTGGCCGCGAGGACAGGGGTGGAAACGCTAGCCGCGGCCGGAAGGATGTTGGGGTGCGGGGACCCTGGCGGGGCCTCGGCGCTGCTCCGTGTCCCTTCATCGCGGGGCGAAAAACCCTCTGGAGGCCGGCAGGGGCGCGAGTTTGCGCTCGGGGAGACTGGGTGGGGGCACCTCCCAGGGCAGGGGGCCTGGTGGGGGGGGGCTGCCGTGCACCGCAGAGAGGCGGGGGGGAAGGGCAGCTGCGGGTCCGGGGCGCCTTCCTGTTAAGCCCCCCGCTCTGAGGGGTAGTTTGGAAGCTCTTATGTTCCAGTGGGCCTTTTCCAGGGATCCTGAGGCCCCAGCTGTCTCCCCTGTTTAGCAAATTGTAGAACCTGCCGCCTCTGTCTAGGGGGACACTGAGCCCAGCGGGGAGACAGGGGAGGTGAGCCTAGGCCGGAGGGCTCCGGGACGTAGAGAGGGGCCTGGTCCTCGCCCTGACCCCAGCCGCATGCTCGCCATGGGGCAGCTCGCGTCCAGGGCCGGTGCTGGGCAGCAGCGGGAGAGGTGGGCTCCACCCTTTCATTCCCACGATGGGCAGGACCCTCAGGCAGGCTGGGATGGGCGGGCAGGCAGAGGCCCAGGCCTGAGTGCTGGCGGGGCCTGGAGGCTCAGCCTGGCAAAGCTGCCGCCCTGGCCAGCCTGCCCACGCATGCCGCCTCTGCCCTGGCTTCCCAGGGTGCCGGATGGAGCCTCAGGGCTGTGAGGCTGCAGGGGAGCTGGGCTGGGGTGGGGATCCCCAGGGCTGGTGCTTCAGCCGGGGAACTGCCGTGCCAGGCTCAGGCTCCAGGGGCTGACCCGGCTGCACTCCGGGCTTGCTCGCAGAGTGGAGCAGGGCTGGGGGTGTGCGGGGCGGGGGACAGACTCACGTGCGAGCTGGGGGAGGCGGGAGGGGTCCTGCCTCGGAGACTCCATTATTCATCAGCCCCCGGCATCTGGTTTCCGGGGATCCGTTTCAACAAGCCAGTCCTGACTCACAGGCTGGGGCTGGGGCTGGGCAGGGGAGGGCCCCCCTCCCCAGGGGCTCGGGGCTGGGCCTTCTGGGGTTGAGGCTCTGCACCTCACCCCGTCCTAGGGAAGAGGAAGGAAGCGGAGGCCCGTAGGGACCCCCTCCCCTTAGTATAGAGACCACCGGGTGGGCCAGGGCTCTGCCAGGCCTGTTCTCTCGGGCACCTGTTGTGGCCTACTGGGCGCGCCCTGGGGTCTCTCTCTATTTATATATTTGGGTTTTTTTTTTTTGCTTTTTTTGGGTCACACCCAGCAATGCTCAGGGGTTACTCCTGGCCCTGCACTCAGGAATTACTCCTGGTGGTGCTCGGGGACCCTATGGGATGCTGGAGATCAAACCCAGGTTGGCCACGTGCAAGGCAGATGCCCTCCCGCTGTGCTGTTGCTATGGCCCCATCCCCTGGGGGTTTCTTGAGGTGACCTGGATTGCGCAGGCTGCTGGGGCCCCTTTAAGCTGACCTTGGCATCTTCCCTGACCCCAGCCGTGCTCCCCAGATACCACCCAGTTGGCCTTTGTGGCCCCCAAGCACAGTAGGAGGCATTCGGGCCCAGACTCCCTCCCACTAGCTTCCACTTTTCTAAGCCTCAGTTTCTCCCGTCGCAGTTCATTGCGACAAGTACCAATTCCGGGTGTACAGAGCTGGCCCCGGGCACTGGGGAATGCTAACCTCTGGGTTTGGGGGTGCTTCCTGGACACGGGTTCATACAGGACCCCCCAGATGAAGGCGGGGTGCTGCTCAGGGACAGCAGCCCCACCCCCGCAGCCTGGAGGAAACAAAGGACCTTTGGGGGTGTTGCTGGCCAGTCACAGGGTGGCACGTGCTGGCCAGCTGGAACCTTCCTGGCCTCTTGGGTGGGTCTGGGTGACGCTCCTTCCTCTGCCTTAGTGCGTGCCTTCACCCTGCGGTGGGCTGGGGGCCCACGGTGAGCAGGGACACTGTGTGTGCAGGCGCCAGGGACAGCCCAGACTGAAATCATTATGGTAGCAGTTAAAGGGGCTTAGCGTGGGGGGGCTGCTGCCTTGGGGGGGGCTTAGTGCGGGGAGCGCTGCTGCCTTAGGGGGGCTTAGTGCGGGGAGGCTGCTGTCTTGGGGGGCTTAGCTCGGGAGAGGCTGCTGCCTTGGGGGGCTTAAGCGGGGAGAGTTGCTGCCTTGGGGGGCTTAGCTCGGGGAGAGCTGCTGCCTTGGGGGGCTTAGTGCGGGAGCGCTGCTGCCTTGGGGGGGCTTAGTGCGGGGAGCGCTGCTGTCTTGGGGGGCTTAGTGCGGGAGAGCTGCTGCCTTGGGGGCTTAGTGCGGGGAGAGCTGCTGCCTTGGGGGGCTTAGTGCGGGGAGCACTGCTGTCTTGGGGGGGCTTAGTGCGGGGAGAGCTGCTGCCTTGGGGGCTTAGTGCAGGGAGCGCTGCTGTCTTGGGGGGCTTAGTGCGGGGGCGCTGCTGCCTTAGGGGGCTTAGTGCGGGGAGAGCTGCTGTCTTGGGGGGCTTAGTGCGGGGAGAGCTGCTGCCTTGGGGGCCAGGTCCCCTTAGGAGACAGCTCTTATTGTTTGCCTGTTTGGGTGTTGGGAGCACACCGGCGATGCTTGGGGTCACTTGAGACCCAGGTCAGCTGGTGCCAGGCAAGTGCCCTCTGTGCTGTGCTGTTGCTCTGGCTCCAGGAGGCAGCTTTTATTATTAACTTTTATTTATTAGATTGTGCTGATTGGTATTTGGGCCACAGCAGCTGTATTCAGGGCCTACTCCTGGCTCTGTGCTCAGGGATCACTCCCAGCCGGGCTCTGGAGACCCTGTGGGGTCCCACGTGCAAGACAGGCAATAGTACTGTTGTGAGAGTGTTTGCTTTGCACCCTGTGACCCAGGTTCAATCCCCGGCATCCCATAGGGTCCCCAAGCACTGCCAGGAGTAACCCCTGAGTGCCGCCAGGTGGGACCCCCAAAGACAGCCGCTGTGCTGTCCTTCTGGCTCCCTACAGCTTTGCTTTTCAAAGATCTGCAGGTGGACATTGGATGTGCCCTGATTAACCGCTGCCCCTCTCCGATGGCCCCTTTCCCTGGCCCCACCACCCCTGCGGCCAGCTTGGGGGAGCAGCAGTCTGGGGAGAGGCCCGGTCAGTGACTGTCCTGCCGTCACTGTCCCCCCACGCCGTGGGTGGAGGCGGCGGCGCCTGTAAAGCGGTTTGGGCAACTCCTCCGCACCCCCCAGCCGCGGCGGCCGCTCTCAGGCGCCCCTGGCGGCTCCGCCTCGCGCTGCAGGATCTCGGGAGTGGACCTGAACTTGGAGTGGCCGGGAGCACCCGGAGGCGGGGAGGGTTGGACTGCGGGGGTAGGGGGTGACCCCGCCGCAGGGTCTGGGGGGTGGCTTGGCGCCGGATGTGCTGCTGGAGCTGGGGAAGTTAGTGGTGGAAGCAGGGGGAGTGTCCTGGGACTGGACAGGCGATGGTGGCCCTCCGCCCGCCCACCGCCCCCAGCCATTGACTTCCGTGGAAATCCCTCCGAAGGGGAAAAAAGGGGGTCGGGTGGAGGCTGGCGGGGGGCGGGGCCAGTACCAGAGGGGTGCTAAGATGCGCTGGCCTGGAGTAAGGGGTCACCAGCCAGTGGTCACGGCGGGGGGCGCCAGCGGGGGCCCCCCACCCTTATATTCTAGGCGATCCCCTTGGGGAGGCGGGGCGCAGGGACCCTGTGCGCCGGGGTGGGCGGCGGGCGGCGGGTCGCGAGGGTCCCAGGCGCGGCGCGGGCAGGGCCCAGGCGCGGCGCCCCGGGGTCCCGGTGTCCGGGCGCGGGCGCGGCCGCACAATGGCAGGAAGCGGCCCGGCGCTTTGTCCGCGGGCGGCGCTGCGGGTCGCGCTTCCTCCGGCCGCCATGGGCACGGGCCCCGGCGTGTCCAGGCCCGACCCTGCGCCGCCGCCCCCGGGACTCCCAGCACCCCTGCGCCGGGGGTCGCGTCCGCCGCGGGGAAGGCCAGGTACGCGGGAGGAGGCGCGCCGGGCAGGCGGCGGGGGTCCCGGGGCGGGCTGCGCAGCCCCGCCTGGCCGGGATCCGGGCATTCTCCAGCACGGGGGTGGGGCGGGGAGTCCAGGGGGCCCTGACGCCCACCCGCGGCTCCCCCTTCCTACCCGGCAGGGACTCCGAAGGCCTCGGCTCAGGGCCCTGTGTGGGGGGACATCTGGTGGGGCCTCCCGTACAGTGGGTGCTTCCTGGAGCCCTGAGTCCTGCCACATGCTCTGGCTGTCTGGGGTGTAAGGGGGGACCGGGTGGCCCAGGGTGGGGCCCAGGCAGTTTGTCTGGGACAGGGGTGCCCCACCAGGGGCAGCAGGAAGCCCTGATAGAAAGGTCTGAGGAGGGAGGAGCAGAGGCACCGGCCTGTGGCTTCCTCCAGGGGCTCGGGGACATTCTCAGACAGGCCTGCCACGGTCAGTGAGGAGATGCCGGCTGCTTGTCCTGGGCGCAGCTGGGTGGGTGGCCTTAGCTGATGTCCGGGGGCCTGGGCAGCGGCTCCCGGACTCAGAGGCCGAGTAAGTCAGGGGAGGGAGAGAGGGCGCAGTGGGCACAGGGGCAGCAGCGGCGGTAACGGAGGGAGTTGTCGGGGACGTGGTGGCCGCTGTGCTGGCCGGTGGCTCTCCCTCAGCCTGCACTAGGGCCGTCGGAGGAGCTCAGAGGGTCGGGTGAAGCTGGGGTCTCCGGTGCTTACTGTCTCAGGGCTCTTGGTTCAGATAGGTCGTTGGCGTCGCAGTGTTGGCACATACTTAACATGCAGAGGCCCAGGTTTGGTCCCTGGCACCTCCAGGCTCCACTGGCTGTGCCCCTGGTGGCCCTCAGCACTGCCAGGCCTGGGGTCTGTCGGGCATAGTTGGCAGCCTGGCTAGGAGTGGTCCCAGGGCGCGAGCATTGCTGGGGAGGACCCCAGATAAATAGATAAGAGCAAGATTCCCGAGCCCCTGACATGGCTGGGGTCGGCTCTTTGCTGCGTGCCTGAGGCTGGGACAGCTGCCCTCGCTCCTGGCTCCCAAAAGCTGCTGCGCCTATGTGTGACCCCCCCAAGCTGCTGCGCCTTGTGTGTGACCCTCAAGCTGCTGTGCCTGTGTGTGACCCCCCAAGCTGCTGCGCCTGTGTGTGACCCTCAAGCTGCTGTGCCTGTGTGTGACCCCAAGCTACTGCGCCTGTGTGTGACCCCCAAGCTGCTGCACCTATGTGTGACCCCCAAGCTGCTGCGCTGTGTGTGACCCCCAAGCTGCTGTGCTGTGTGTGACCCCCAAGCTGCTGTGCCTGTGTGTGACCCCAAGCTGCTGTGCCTGTGTGTGACCCCCCCAAGCTACTGCGCCTGTGTGTGACCCCCAAGCTGCTGTGCCTGTGTGTGACCCTCAAGCTGCTGTGCCTGTGTGTGACCCCCAAGCTACTGCGCCTGTGTGTGACCCCCCAAGCTGCTGTGCCTGTGTGTGACCCCCCAAGCTGCTGTGCCTGTGTGTGACCCCAAGCTGCTGTGCCTGTGTGACCCCCAAGCTACTGTGCCTGTGTGTGACCCCAAGCTGCTGTGCCTGTGTGTGACCCCCCAAGATACTGCGCCTGTGTGTGACCCCCCAAGCTGCTGTGCCTGTGTGTGACCCCCCCAAGCTACTGCGCCTGTGTGTGACCCCCCAAGCTGCTGCGTATGTGTGACCCCCCAAGCTGCTGTGCCTGTGTGTGACCCCTAAGCTGCTGTGCCTGTGTGTGACCCCCAAGCTACTGCGCCTGTGTGTGACCCCCCAAGCTGCTGTGCCTGTGTGTGACCCCCAAGCTGCTGCGCCGTGTGTGTGACCCCCAAGCTGCTGCAGCTGTGTGTGACCCCAAGCTGCTGTGCCTGTGTGTGACCCCCCAAGCTACTGCGCCTGTGTGTGACCCCCAAGCTGCTGTGCCTGTGTGTGACCCCCCCAAGCTACTGCACCTGTGTGTGACCCCCAAGCTACTGCGCCTGTGTGTGACCCCAAGCTGCTGCGCTGTGTGTGACCCCCAAGCAGCACCTGAAAACCGCAAGGTCCAGCGCTGACTCAGCACAGGAGGTGACCTGTGGCATGGACCTGGCTCCCCGGGCCGGGCACCTGCTGTTCTGATCACAACACCCCCGCCAGCTTGGCGCCAGCATCTGCGGCTCTTGGGCACATCCTGAGGAGCCTGGAAGGGGCGGGGCTGGGGAGGGTCAGGACCTTCCCAGAGTCATTCTCCAGAGATGGGGTCCTCCCAGAATCTACAGGCCAAACCCTCTGTGGGCAGTGCCCTGGGACATGGATGGGGTGGACAGAGCCCCCGCTGGCCCCTTAGAGGGTCCCCTCCCCTCCCGCCCTGCCCTCGCCCTGAGGTAGCAGCGCCCAGCCTGGAGTGGGGGTGTGCAGGCTGTCATCCGGAACCGGACCTGATGTCCACTGCTGCCTGCCCAGGGCCAGCCCCTCCAGCCGGATGCCTCCTTCCTGGCCCCCTCCTGAACCCCTGTTCTGTCTGCCGGGCCACCCAGGAGCCCGCTGGGGTTGATTTCCTCATTTCCAGAGCCCCAGGCTGACCCACGCCTTTCCCCTGTTACCAAGCCATGGAGAGAAAGTGGTGGGTGGGGGTCTGGGCTCTCTGCTGTGTGGTCTTAGGCAAATAGCTTAGCCGCTTTGGTCTTCATGTCCTCTGGAAGACAGGGATGACCTCCTGGATGGGCCCCTCAAGCTCTGTGCAGTTGGGGTCAGTCAGGTCTGTGCTGGGCTGACCAGGTCCTGTCGGTGAGTGGGAAGGCTGCTGGGTGCAGGGGCTTGGGGACCCTTCGTTCATTCAGCCCAACTGTCGCTGTTGGAAATGTTCCCTAGCTTGTTGGAAGGACTAGGCCCCACAGCGATCACACACTTGGTGGCAACCGAGCGAGCCATGGTGCCGGGGTCCCCACAACGCAGAGCCCCTGCGAGCACACCAAGCAGTGACGGCCAGCGCCAGGACGGAGCGAGCAGCCTCACCCAGGCGGGCAGAGCGCTGCGCATGGAGGCAGCGCCACTATTAAAATAGAGGGTTAGCCCCAGCCCGGCGGCCACTCGCTGTGAGAGATCCCCACCTCCCCTTCTCCCTCCGTCAGCGCCTGCTCTGCTGTCCACTAGGGAATCTCAAGTCCAGGGCCCCAGACCCAGAACCTGCAAGAAACTGGGTGCCGCAGAACTGCTGTGGTGGTGGGCGGGGCGGTGCCGAGGGAGCCAGAGGCCGGGCAGATGGTGGGTGGGTCTAAATGGAAGGGGCGGAGCAGAGGGGAGTGAATGGGACCTGATGATTGACAAGCGGGGGCTGAGGGGCCAGAGGGTGGAGCATGAGGTGAGTGGGCGGGGCCTGGTGACTGGGGGCGGGGCTGAGTGAGCCAGCGGGCTGCCAGGTGAGGAGTGGGGTGAGCCCGATGCGTCATGTGGGGCTGCGGGGCCCTGGAGATACACTGAGCTTCAGGGAGAGCCACCCAGGGCCCACTCTGGAGCCAGTAGGGTGGGGACAGCCAGCTCTGAGTCACTGTGATTCAGTTGAAGGTGAAGGGTGCCGAGAGCAACAAAGATGAAAGTGGGGGCAGAGTTTTCAGAGTGACTGGGTGGCGCGAAGTAAGATTAAAGGCTGGGGCTCAGCGGCAGAGCTGTAGCCCGAGGTGGCGTCCAGGCGCAGTCCCGACCCAGGGCTGACTCTAACCAGTGACTGGCCAAGACAAAAATGACACGTTTTTTATTTTTTTTTTTTTTTTTTCCTTTTTTGGATCACACCAGGGGCTTCTCCTGGCTCTGCACTCAGGAATTAGTCCTGGTGGTGCTGGGGATCGAACCGGGTTGGCCGCGTGCAAAGGGAAGCGCCCTCCCGCTGTGCTGCCACTCGGCCCGTGTGTGTCATTCCTTGCTGTACCCTGAGTGTCTGTGGGAACGGGGCTGGGCAGCACAGCACAGACCCGTCCTGTGGGCCGCGGGGCTAGACCCCTCATGGCACGGGACTGTTCCCGTGGCTGCTGGGTCACACCCAGCAATGCTCGGGTTATTCCTGGCTCCCACCCGGTCACTCCTTGCCCTCGGGGCTCAGAAGCGGGCACTGCCTCCTGCCCGTGGCTCCCAGGGCGCTGCCTTCTCGAGCTCACTTCTGGTCCCATCTAATCCCTGTGTCCTGTGTCCCTGAGTCTCATGAAGTCACAGCCAGGCCCTGGGGGCCGCCATACAGTGAGAAGCTTCCGGATCAGCCTGGAAAGAGCCAGAGCTGCTTCTTGTTTGGCTCAAGTCCAGGATCTAGTCAGAACCTGCTGGTGTGGGACCCAGGCCATGTCCCTGCGGGAGTCTGCAGGAGGGGGCAGGTGGGTCACGAGGGGCCGGCCGGGGCCCGCGGAGGAAGCGGAGGCCGAGCGGTGCTGGGCGGGGTTGCGGACGAGCCCAGACCCCCTCCAGGAGAGCAAATACTCAGCCCCAGGAAACCTGCCGACAACTGACATGCAGGAGACTTCCCAGTCTCCTGCACGGGAGCACGCCTGCGCCCGGGTACCCTGCACAGACACAGCCTGGAAAGTTGAGGGTCTTCATGGCGGACCAGCTCAGAGGCGTCAGAGTCGCCCGTGATGGTGGGAAGCCAGGCTTCAGTGCTCGGGCGACACCCCACACGCCCAGGGGGCTGCGCTCCTCAGGCAGTTGGGACGGAAGGAGTACGGGGTCCCCCGGCGCAGCACAAGGCTCCTGCAGGAAGGGTCCCATGCTTAGGTGGAGCAGGGTCGTGAGCAACCAATAGACAGCAGGTGTGAGGGATGTTACCGCATGGACGGCCTGAGCTGACTCGGTGCTGTCTGCCGTGGCTCTTCGTGTTTTTTCCTCTTTGGGGTCACACCCAGCAATGCTCGGGTTATTCCTGGCTGTGCACTCAGGAATTACTCCTGGCGGTGCTCTGCTCGGGGGACCATATGGTACGGGATGCCGGGGATGGAACCTGGGTCAGCCAGGTGCAAGGCAAACGCCCTCCGCTGTGCTCTCTTCCCAGCCCCATCTGTGACATTTTTATCTCATTTTTAACTTTTCCAGGCCAGTGTTGCAAGTGCTCTATCACTAAACTTTCTCTCCTTGACCCTGGCTTTGAAATATTAAAAAAACAAGAAGGTCAGGGGCTAGAGAGAGACTCTGGGGCACGCTGGCCGGCACCCAGCCCCCAGGGCCTGACCCCAGCACCGGATACGGTCACCCAGGCCCACCAGGAGCAATTTCTGAGCGCAGAATCGGGGAAGCATTGGCAGGTGGGGCCCAAACAACCGGAAATGAAATTGGGGGCAGCCTGGGCGGTCTTGGAGGCGATTGGTGGAGTTGTGAAGGAGAAAAGGCGGCCTGGGGGCCGGGAGGAGCTGAGCGAAGGAATCTGGGACCCAGTCGGCCTCGGCCTCGTCCCCTCTTCCCTCTGCCCCGCCCCTGGGCGACAGCGGGACCCAGGGCGGAGGAGGGGACCCTCCCTGAGCTTCAGGAGCTCTGCCCTGGCTCTCGGGTGCCTCCAGCTCTCCAGGCGACTTCCTGCTGCCTCTCCGTGGCCCTCCGAGGGGACACGCTCTGTGTTTGATGCCCTGACCTGGTGGCCGAGAGCCCTGGGCACCCAGGAGAGGCCTGGATGGTTGGAGCGGGAGGTGCTCAGCGGGCCCCGCCCCGACCCCCTGCCGCCCCTCTGCAGGGGATGCCACCACGCCGACCGCCAGCAGCCACACCGCCAGGGCCCCTGGACCTCTGCCACGCCTGTGAAGACCAGCCCAGCGCCATGCACTATGACGGCTACGCCCGCCTCCACCTGTCCCCCAAGGTGAGCGCGGGCTGCTGGACCCCAGGTCACTGCCTCGGCACCAGGTGGGCGACCAGTGTAGAGCCCACACAAAGACCCCAAAGGCTTCTTGGCTCCTTTTCACCCACCCCTTTTTTTATTTAAAAAAAAATATTCAGGGGCCAGAGCGATAGTCCAGTGGGTAGTGCGTTTGCCTTGCAAGCGGCCGGCCCGTGCTGGCCCGGGTTCGATCCCGGCATCCCATATGGTCCCCTGAGCACCGCCAGGAGTAATTCCTGAGTGCAGAGCCAGGAGAAGCCCCTGAGCATTGCCGGGTGTGACCCAAAAAAAAAAATGGTTGGGGCTGGAGCAATAGCCCAGTGGGTACAGCGTTTGCCTTGCACCGAGGCCGGCCCATGCCGGCCTGGGTTCGATCCCTGGCATCCCATATGGTCCCCGAGCACCGCCAGGGAGTAATTCCTGAGTGCAGAGCCAGGAGTAACCCCTGAGCATTGCTGGGTGTGACCCAAAAAAGCAAAAAAAAAAAAAAAAAATTCATAGGGTGATTGTCCAGCGGGGAGGGCACTAGGGCTTGCATTGCCGGGGCCAGCCGGGTTCCATCCCCAGCACCCCATATGGTCCCCGAGCCTTACCCAGATTGATTCCTGAGCACAGAGCCAGGAGTGAGTACTGAGCAATGCTGGGTGGAACTCCAAAGCCGGAGAGATTGTGCAGTGGGAAGGCTGCTTACCGTGGTGCTGGCTAGTTCCAGTGCCCCACACAGCACCAGGAGAAATCCGAGCACAGCCAGGAGGAGGCGCGAAGCACGGCCACGAGTGGCCCAAAGCCAAAATGACGGTCAGGTGGCAAGTTGGCGGGGGATGGGCTGCTAATGCACTCCGCTCCCGCCAAGGTCCCCAGCCACGGCCCCGCGGCCTCTTCCTGTCACCCCTCCCCCACCACGCCTAGTCACCTGACGTCCAAGGCCCAGCCTCTGTCCGGCTCCACACTGTCCAGTCACGTTTTATTGAGTATTTGTTTGTTGTTTTCTTGAGCCGTACCCAGCTGTGCTCATGGCTTACGTCTGACTCTGCAGCCAGAGGTGACAGCTGGTGGGGCTTGGGGTCTTCCGCAGCTCCAGGCAAGACCCCGCCTGCTGTGCCCACACTCTGGACCCAGCCATAGTTGTGGGGTTTTGGAGGGTTTTTTGGCTCATTATTTTTGCTTTTTGGGTCACACCCGGCGATGCTCAGGGGTTCCTCCTGTCTCTGCTCTCAGGAATTACTCCTAGCAGTGCTCAGGGGACCCTATGGGATGCCGGAATTGAACCTGAGTTGGCCATGTGCAAGGCAAATGCCCTCCCTGCTGTGCTATCTCTCTGGCCCCATCTCCACAGCTTTTTTTTTTTTTTTTTGCTTTTTGGATCACACCCGGCAATGCTCAGGGGTTACTCCTGGTTCTGCACTCAGGAATTACTCCTGGCGGTGCTCGGAGGACCATATGGGACGCCGGGAATCGAACTCGGGCTGGCACAGGCCGGCCGCTGCAAGGCAAACGCCCTGCCCGCTGGGCTATCACTCCGCCCCCCAACACAGCTTTTTTTTATTATTATTATTTTTTTTTTTTTTGCTTTTTGGTCACACCCGGCAATGCTCAGGGGGTTTCTCCTGGCTCTGCACTCAGTGCTCGGGGGACCATATGAGATGCCAGAGATTGAACCCGGGCCGGCATGGGCTGGCCACGTGCAAGGCAAAACACCTTACCTGCTGGGCTATCGCTCCGGCCCCCACAGCTTTTTAAAAGAGAAGACACTAGGGACCTTCCCTTCTCGAACACCGTCTCTGCGGGGTACTGCCTGTAGGGTAGAGAAAACTCACAGGCCCCCAGAGTGAGGGACAGTGGAGGACCTTCCCCTGGGCAGTGTCCAGGGGGGCTGGGCCGAGGGAGCCCTTCCTGGTGAAGGGCCCTGATCGAGGCTCACTGCCCTGGACCCCGGGCTCGGCAGGAAATGTCAAGTTTTGGGCTCCTTTCCCAGCTGGTCAGAGGGACAAAGGACTGTCCCCTGTGCCAGGGACCCCTGGACACTGGGTGTGGTTGCAGCAGTGGGGTGGGGACGTGGGTCCCTTCCCACACACACCCAGAGGTAGGGCTTGCTTGCTTTCCCTCTCTCTCTCTCTCTCTCTCTCTCTCTCTCTCTCTCTTTTGTACCGCACCTGACAATGCTCAGGGGTTACTCGTCGCGCTGCACTCTGGAATTACTCCGGGCTGTGCTGTGGCTCCAGCCCCCAGTTAGGGGTTCTGATCCCTGTTGGAGGTACAGGGGAATTTAGACTTGGGTGGACACCACCTGGGTTTCGTCCCTTTTTTCCTCTTTCTCTCCTCTACCCCGATTCTGGGCCACGCGAGCCTGTGCTCGGGGCTGTCCTGGTCACGCGAGCCTGTGCTCGGGGGCTGTCCTGGTCACGCGAGCCTGTGCTCGGGGGCTGTTCCTGGCTCTCAGCTCAGGCGTGACCCGGCACTTGAGCCGGCACCAGGGCTGGCTGTGCTAGGAAGCTAGAACGGGCCAGGGGAAGACCTAAGCCCTCCCTCCCGCTTCACCCACAGGCTCTGTCCTGTCCCGGAATGTGTCCACGCGCTCGTGTCCCCACGCACCAGCCCCGCGGTGGACTTGGAGGAGGAGGAAGAAGCCTGTGCTGATAGCAAAGGGTCAGTGATCCAAGGCCGCGCTGGAGTAGACTCCGGCACCGGCCACCAGGGGGCGCGCATGCCTGCGACTCCTGCATCTGGGGCAGCGGCTGGCCCCTCCCGTGAACCCCTGGCCCGGCTGCCCACCTCTGCCCATGCTGGCTTCCTGCAGGGATCGGAGGAGCACAGGCCTGAAACTCTCCAAGAAGAAGGCAAGGAGGAGGCACACGGATGTAAGACCCCTCCCCTGGCGAGCTGGCAGAGTTCTCAGCGGGGGCAGGAGGGCAGATCTTTCCTGGGGTGCCTGCCCGCACTGGCCATGTTGGCCTCCATGGCCGGAGTGCCTTGGAGACCCCCGCATTCGTTTCCCTGCTGGGGTTCCCATCCCAGAGCCTGGGGCCAGGGGGCTGGAGGGTCCGTCCATAGCTGAGGCCCATGTGCCCCAGGATCCAAGCAAGGAATGCTTCACCCTGAAGTTTGACCTGAACGTGGACGTGGAGACGGAGATCGTGCCGGCCATGAGGAAGAAGTCCCTGGGTAGGGCCCGGCGTCCGTGCACCCCACCTGTGTCTCACACGGGATCTCATGGGAGGTGTTGGGACTTCAGGGAACGCCCCCCCAACCTCACCCGCTGTCCTGGGTCAGGGAGGTGTTGCTGCCGATCTTCGAAAGGAAGGGCCTGTCGCTGGGCAAAACGGACATCTACCTGGACCAGTCCAACACCCCCTGTCCCTCACCTTTGAGGCCTACAGGTTCGGGGGGCACTACCTGCGCGGTCAAAGGTGAGCTGCTGGCTAGACAGGTAGGTTGCAGGGCCGGCACAGAGGGGCGATGCCCTGGCTCGGACGCCCTCTCGTCACCTGCTGGGTGTGGGGACAGGGTGGGGTGGGATGCAGCCAAGACAGAGGGTTCGGGCCCACTCAGCCTCTTTTCCTGCTGCCCAGCCAAGCCGGGGACGAGGGAAGGTGGACCAGTGTGTGAAGGACGCCAAGTCCCTGAGCCTTCCAATCCTGCGACCGGCAGGGGCGGGGCCCCCTGCCCCAGAGCGTGTGGACCCCCCAGAGCCGCCGGGAGAACCTGGACATTCTGGTGAGGGGGCTCTGAGGGCGGAGTGAGACTGTGGTCGCCCCTTCTGAACATGGGGCGGGTGTGGGAGCAAGGGGCCCTCTCGGAAGCAGCCGGGCCCCAGGCTGAGTCTGGTCCTGGAAGCCTTTGGGTCACACGGATGCTGCTCAGGGATTACTCCTGCTCCACACTCAGGATTTACTCCAGGCAGTGCTTGGGGGACCCTATGGGATGCCGGGGACTCAAACCCCTGGTCATCCGCATGCAAGGCAAACGCCCTCCCGCTGTGCTGTTGCCCCAGCCCCAAGGCCTGGAATCTTTTAGTGTCCTGGGAGCGTGTATGAGAGTGTACAGTGTGTGAGCACGTGCTCTGCGTGAGCGTGAGTCTGAACGGGCATGTGTTAAGTGCATGCGTGTGTACGTGTGTGAGCAGGTTTTCAGGGGACCCTGGGTCTGGCTGTGTGTGAAAGTGCCACACTGGCACAATCCTTCTGCAGCTGAGCATTTGAACACCGTCACCCACTGGAGTAGGAAACAGTCGGCCGGCCCCCAGAGTCCCGCCCTAGAAACCCTCCTGCCACCCAGACTGGCTGAGCTCCCGGAGCCTGCCAGGGGGCGCTGTGGGGTCATGGCCACGCCCACCTGCCCACCCCGGCTGGCGGAGCTCCCAGAGCCCGCCCCTTGGGCTTGACCACGCCCACCTGCCCACCCCCGGCTGGCGGAGCTCCCAGAGCCCGCCCCCTTGGGGCTTGACCACGCCCACCTGCCCTCCCAGGCTCCCGGCCGCCGGCGTAAGAACATGTCCGAGTTCCTGGGGAGGCGAGCATCCCGGGGCAGGAGCCTCCGCTGCCGTCCAGCTGCTCTCTGCCCAGTGACAGCTGGAAAAACCGGGCGGCCAGTCGCTTCAGCGGCTTCTTCAGCTCCAGCCCCAGCGGGAGCGCCTTCGGCCGGTACGTGCTTCCACGGACCGGTGATGGGCGGGCGCGCAGCTGGCTCCTGCCCATGACCTCGACCCTGACCCGGCCTCCTCGCAGGAGGTGGACAGGTTGGAGCAGCTGGAGGGCAAGCTGCACGCCTATGGGCTCTTCGGGCTGCCGCGCCTGCCGCGGAGGCTGCGCTTGACCACGACTCGTGGGGGAGGACGGGGACGAGGGACGAGGACGAGGACGGGGGCCTGCCTGCGGCTGGAGGACAGCTGGCGGGAGCTCATCGATGGCCACGAGGTGGGTGCCGCGAGCTGCCCGGCTCGCCTTGGCTTTGGGGACAGCCAGCCCTAGACGTCCAGCCGCTTTATGGACGACGGGCTTGGACTTGGGGCCAAACCCGGTGCTGCTCGGGGCTTACTCCTGGCAGTGCTCGGGACAGTGTGGGATGTAGGGGTCCAACCCGGCCGCCGCCGTGTGTCCCTCGGTCCTGCCGCTCGGGCCTCGGCTGTTGAGTGGGAAAGGGAGGGCCAGACCTCTGGGTCCCCCAGGAAAAGGCTCTTTGGAGGCTGCTCTCCTGGTCGCGCACCCACTGGGCTCCCCGTCCCGCAGAAGCTGAGCCGGCGGCAGAGCCACCAGCAGGGAGGCGGTTTGGGAGCTTCTGCACACTGAAGCGTCCCTACATCAAAAAACTGCGGGTGATCACCAATGTGAGTGCCGCTCGCCAGGTGTCTGCAGAGGGGGACGGGCGGGACAGGCCAGGAACGGGCACGGGGATGGGCGGGGTCAGGCGTCCTGGCTGCCCAGCAGGAACTCAGGCCTCATCCTTCGTTCATTCGCAGTGCCTGACACCTGCCAGGCAGAGTCCAGAACTCCGTGGGCTGTGGGTGGGGACCTGGCCCCGGACAGGGGGATCAGGGAAGGTGCCCCCTCAGATGCAAACACTAGAGGGAGGCCCGGGCAAGGCAGGGGAGAACGTGTGCCAGGCGCGGTTGGGGCGGGCTCACAGCAGAGCACCTGCCTCACCACCGAGGTGCTGGGCTCCAGCCCTGGCAAGGTAAGTCAGATGGAACCAGGTCCAGGCAGGCTGCCAGGTGTGGGGCCCCCAGAGCATCCCCCGGTGGGGCCAGGCAGACAGACCTGCGCACCCCCCCCCAGAAGGCCCTGCCCTCTCCAGCACCTCCTGGGAGCCCCAGGGAGGCGGTGGAGCCTGAGCTTGGGTGGGGCTTAGGGCGCGCCCGCCTCTACACTGCAGCTCTCCCCACAGCTGTTCCTGTGCTGCCTTCTGAACCTGCAAGAGTCGGGGCTGCTCTGTGAGGTGCCCAGGGGACGGGCGGGGCGGAGTGGACAGGGAGGGGCTGATGGGGCAGGGGCGGGCTAACGGACTGGGGCGGAGTGCGAGGGCCGACCGACCCTGCTGGCCCCAGGTGGAGGCCGAGCGGCTGTTCAGCAACATCCTCGAGATAGCGCGGCTGCACCGCAGGCTGTGGGCCAGTGTGATGGCGCCGGTGTTGGAGAAGGCGCGGCGCCGCGCGGCCCTGATGCAACCCGGTGACTTCCTCAAAGGCTTCAAAATGGTACGGCCACGCCGAACCCGGGACACGGCGGCAGTCCCGGAGGCTTGACCCTAGCTGGCCGTGTACCCACGGCTGCCCGGGGAGGGAGCGGTGGGCGGGAAGGGCGGCGGCCGCAGGGAGCCCCGTGTTGTGCCTGCGCAGTTCGGCTCACTCTTCAAGCCCTACACGCGGTATTGCATGGAGGAGGAAGGCTGCATGGAGTACATGCGGGGCCTGCTGCGCGACAACGACCTGTTCGGGCCTACGTCACGGTGAGGGGCACCCTGAGACTGGGGCCAGCGGGCCTGTCTGGGCGTGGCCTTGTGGAGCCCCGTCCACAAGCCTTGCTGTTGAGGCGGGGCCTATTGTGAGCCCTCCCTCCTACCGTGGGCGGAGCAAAGGACAGGGCCTATGGTGAGCCTGCTCACTCCCCACCGCTGCGGAGGGCGTGGCCCACGGGCTAATGTGGGCGTGGCCCATGGGACTGGCCTATCGTGAGCCTGTCCGAGCCTCCTGCTACTGTGGGCGGGGCGGGGCAGGGGCGAGGCCTTCCCTGAGCTCCGCCTACGTCTCCCCGCTGCAGTGGGCCGAGAAGCATCAGCAGTGCCAGCGGCTGAAACTGAGCGACATGCTGGCCAAGCCCCACCAGCTCACCAAGTACCCACTGCTGCTCAAATCGCTGCTGAGGAAAACGGATGAGCCGCGCCAAGGAGGCCGTGGTCACCATGGTAACCAGGGCAGCGGGTAGCTGGCGGGGGGCCTCGAGGCAGACACTGAGCCCAGCCCTGATGCTCCGTGCTCCCCTGCCCCGCGTCCAGATCGACTCGGTGGAGCGCTTCATCCACCACGTGAACGGCGTGCATGCGGCAGCGCCCAGGAGCGCCAGCGGCTGGCGGCCGTGGGGAGCCGCATCGGAGGCTTACGAGGTGGTGGAGGGCAGCACTGAGGAGGTGGACAAGGTGGGTGCTGACCACGCAGTCACGCCGCCCAGCACACTTAGCCCGCCTGGGGGGCCGTGGGCAGCCATGGGGTGCCGCCCCTCAACTCTCAGACTCCATCCCCAGTTCCTCAAGGAATTCCTGGCGCCTGGACCTCACAGTGCCCATCCCGGCGCCTCCCTGGAGGAGACGCGGCAGCTGTTGCTGGAAGGAAGCCTGCGGATGAAGGAGGGCAGGGACAGCAAGGTGAGGGGGACAGCAAGGTGAGGGGGACAGCAAGGTGGGGGGACAGCAAGGTGAGGGGGACAGCAAGGTGGGGGGGACAGCAAGGTGGGGGGACAGCAAGGTGGGGGGACAGCAAGGTGAGGAGGGACAGCAAGGTGAGGGGGACAGCAAGGTGAGGGGAACAGGAAGGTGAGGGGGACAGCAAGGTGAGGGGGGACAGCAAGGTGGGGGACAGCAAGGTGTGGGGACAGCAAGGTGAGGAGGGACAGCAAGGTGAGAGGGGACAGCAAGGTGAGGGGGACAGCAAGGTGGGGGGACAGCAAGGTGAGGGAGGACAGCAAGGTGAGGGGGGACAGCAAGGTGGGGGGGACAGCAAGGTGGGGGGGACAGCAAGGTGAGGGGGGACAGCAAGGTGAGGGGGACAGCAAGGTGAGGAGGGACAGCAAGGTGAGGAGGGACAGCAAGGTGAGGGGGACAGCAAGGTGGGGGGACAGCAAGGTGGGGGGGACAGGAAGGTGAGGGGACAGCAAGGTGAGGAGGGACAGCAAGGTGATGGGGGACAGCAAGGTGAGGGGACAGCGAGGTTAGGGGGGACAGTGAGGTGAGGGGACAGCAAGGTGAGGGACAGCAAGGTTAGGGGGACAGTGAGGTGAGGGGACAGCGAGGTGAGTAGGGACAGGAAGGTGAGCGGGGACAGCGAGGTGACGTCTGCCCCTCCCTCCCTGAGAGCTGCCCGCCTCCCTGGTCTCTGCCCCTTTGCCCGTGGGGTGCCGCATGGCCTCGGGCAAATGTGAGTGAAGAAGGGGGTGAGGCTGCAGTGTGCGGCTCGCCGGGCCCTGGGGAGGCCGGAGCCCGCTCGAGTTCTTCCTACTTTCGGGTGCTGCAGGGCCAGCAGACAACCTAAGTCGTCCCCGTTGTTTTTGTTTTTTTTTTTTTTGCTTTTTTGGAGCACACCTGGGCATGCTCAGGGGGCTCCTCCTGGCTCTGCGCTCAGGAATTACTCCTGGCAGTGCTCGGGGACCATATGGGATGCTGGGGATCAAACCCGGGTGGGCTGCGTGCAGGGAAACACCCTCCCACGGTGCTGTCGCTCCAGTGACCCCCTTTGCTGTTGCTGTTGTTTTGATTTGGGGCCACACCCGGCAGTGCACAGGGTACTCGTGACTCTGCTCAGGAATCCTGCTGGCAGACGTCCCCCTTCTCGCCTTGTCTGGAGCTTGGTGGAGACCCGTGCGCTGCGGGCTGACACCTCACTGTTTCCCTTCACTCAGGCTGGGCCCGGGCTGCTGTCCACGTCTGAGAACAGAGTGGCGGCAGACTGAGCCCTGACTGCTGGCCTCCCCACCAGATGGATGTGTACTGCTTCCTTTTCACGGACCTGTTCCTCGTGACCAAGGCGGTGAAGAAGGCCGAGAGGACCAAGGTTATCCGGCCACCACTGCTGGTGGACAGGCTCGTGCCGGGAGCTGCGGGACCCTGGTGAGGTGGCTGCGGCCTGGGGTGCGCTGGGCAGGCCGGCTCCAGACGCTGCGGGCTGGCTGACAGTCACCTTCTAAACAGGCTCCTTCCTTCTCATCCACTTGAACGAGTTCCAAAGCGCCGTGGGAGCCTACACGTTCCAGGCCAGTGGCCAGGCTTTGTGCCGGGGCTGGGTGGATGCCATTTACAATGCCCAGGTGGGAACAGGTTGTGTGGGCGGGCAAGCGGGCAGCCTGGAGGCAACAGCGGCTCACACACTCCTGTCCCCTGCATGCAGAATCAGCTGCAGCGGCTGCGTGCCCAGGAGCAGCCAGGTGGCCAGCCCAGCCTCCAGAGCCTGGAAGAGGAAGAGGAAGAGGAGGAGGAGGAGGAAGATGAGGAAGGCGGGGAGAGCAGTACCTCAGCGGCCAGTTCCCCCACCACCCTGCGCAAGAGCACTCACAGCCTGGACTCTCAGCACTGGTACGGCCGCCCCGTGCCCTCACTCCCTAGCACCGGAAGACCCCACCCTGGAATTCCCAGCCTGCTGCACGCACCCAGAATTCCAAGCCTGCTGCACGCACTCCAGGATTCCCAGCCTGGCACACGCTGGTACACAGCACTCCCCAGCGCTTGTCCAACTGCTCAGTACCTCCCAGCAGGCCAGCCCAGGAACCCTGATTCAGGAAGACTCTTTGCAGCCCAGGAGTTAGTTGGGGCTGTAGGCACTTGCCTTGCATGTGGCCAGCTCCTTTTTGAGCTCTGGCACCCCACAGGGTCCCCTGAGCATAGAGCCATGAGTAAGCCCTGAGCACTGCCAGTGGGGTCCGGAAACTAAATATAAAGGGGCTCTGGGTGTGAGTCACCAGACGGGGCCTTTGTCTCCTGACACTGTCCAGTGAGCTATGGCTCAGGGCTTTGAACGTGTGTCTCCTCTGGGTTGCTAAGGGCCACTATCCGAGCCCAGCCAGGTGGCGGGAAAGCCTTCTAGTCCATGCTGGTGACCGTGTGGTGGGCCAGGAGCTTAGGGAACTGGCTTTTATTTGGGTTTTGT
Source organism: Cryptotis parvus (assembly GCA_021461705.1). Lineage (NCBI taxonomy): Eukaryota > Metazoa > Chordata > Mammalia > Eulipotyphla > Soricidae > Cryptotis > Cryptotis parvus. The sequence continues at coordinate 38,322 of JAJIBD010013834.1, forward strand.
CTGGGGGTTGCACCAGTGGTGCTCACAGCCGACTTCTGACTCTGCTCAGGGATCAGGGGTGCCTGGCTTGGCTGTGTCAAGGGAAGGGCCTCCCGCTCTACTGAGAACTTCCTGGCACCTGTGCCCAATGCCTGACCTTAACTAGCTCGGGGCCTCACGGGGCCCACTCCCTGCTGCTCAGGGTCGGTACTAACTCTCCCGCAGTGCCTCGGACGGCTCCACAGAGACGCTGGCCATGGTGGTGGTGGAGCATGGGGCGACGCCGTCTACCCCGGAGTTCGAGGGCGGCCCCTTCAGCTCCCAGTCTGACGAGACCTCCCTGGGGACCACGGCCTCCTCCATCACACCCACCAGCGAGCTGCTGCCGCTGGGGGCCCCGATGGGCGCTCCTGCTCCATGGACTCAGCCTACGGCACCCTCTCCCCCTCTTCCCTGCAAGACTTTGGGGCCACAGCCCCAAGACTGCCCGAGCTACCACAGAGCCCTTCCCCGCCCCCTCGCCCGGGCCCGCCACCGCACCCCTACCCAGGCGCTGCCCCGCCCTCCACACCTGCTCAAGTCCAAGTCTGAAGCCTGCCTCCTCCAGCTGCTGGACGGGGCAGCGCTGGGCACCCCGGCCCTAGTCGCAGCCTGTCGGAACTGTGCTTGGTGACCACCGGCCCAGGCACCAGGACTCGGGGCTCCCGGAAGATGGGTCCAGCTGGCATAGCCAGGGGACACGGAACCCTGGCAGTGGCCCCCACTTGGCAAAGCTAGAGGGTGGAGCCAGCTGCTCAGATGGGCTCGGAGGCCTGCGGCAGGGGACCCTCCCCCGGCCCAGTCGGACCCCGCCGGGATCTCTCCCCAGCACCGGAAGCTGACGCTGGCCCAACTCTACCGCATCCGAACCACGCTGCTGCTCAACTCCACGCTCACTGCCTCGTGAGTGGGCAGGTGCCCGGGCCGGGGCAGACTCAGGCCCTCTAAGCAGTGGACGATCACCAGATGGGTGGGCAGGGAGGGACAGCTAGAGCCGGGACAGTGGGCGGGGTGTGGAGTGGTGGCGGGGCAAAGTCAGACCCAAAGGGAAGTGGCGGCTCTACATGCGGGAGGCGGGTCAGTTTCAGGCTGGATGGGGGCAGGGCAAAGTCAGACGCGAGGGGAGGGGTCTACATGCAGGGGCGGGGCAAAGTTAAACGTAACGGGAGGGGCAGGCCGCTATGTGGGGTTGGAGGAGGGGCGGGGCCGGGGCAGAGTCAGACTGGGAGGGGGCGGGGCAAAACCTCACGTCCTTGAGCCTGCGGTGGGGGTGGGAGGGAAGCCCCTGAGAAGCCTCCCTGCCCCCTGCAGGGAAGTCTGAGCAAGGGTCCCCGAGCCGACGTGGGCACAGAGCACAAGCGCGGGGCGCCGGCGTCCAGCCCTACCGTAAGAGCGCCCGCTGCCGCCGTCCTGCGGATCGCACTTTGCCAGAGTGAATGGACGCCGAGGAGAGCGAGGCCGAGGCCCCAGGCCGAAGCCCCGACCGTCCCCTTCGCCGAGCTGGCCCGGGCCTGCTTGGGCAGCGCCCTGACCTCTTCCCCCCACCGCTACCAGCTCCAGGCCGCCCTTCTGCCCCCCCCCCTCATCTGGCCCGAATGGGGTCTCCCTTGCCCCTCTCACCCTACCCCGCCCAGCCTCCAGCTTGGGCAAAGTTGCGTATTTATTGAGCTTCGATTCTTTTATAAAGACTTGTACATACTGCAGTGGAGAGTCCTTTGCTTGCGGCCTCGTTTCCTGACCGGGGGCCGGGGCGGCCGCGAGTGAGTGCGCCTGCGACCCCCCCGCCTGTAGGGGGCACCTCGGGAAGAGCCTGGGGAAACAAGTGAACTCGGGGCTACAGGGCGCAGGACCTAGGCCCCAAGATCACTTTTTCCACCCTGGCCACGGCCCCGAGATGGCCCCCAGAACCCCTTCCGCCTGGGGTCCCAGCCCCCGGGCTGTGTGAGCGCAGCCACGCTAGCGCCAGGGGGCGGGAGCGATGCCAGGGCCGGGTGCCCGTGCTGCCCGCGCGCCCAGGTGAGGGGGTTTCCCTTACGGGACCGCGAGGCTCCACCCCGCCCCCTGCACTTCCCTGCGCCGGGGAGCGGGCGGGCCGGGGCGGAGCTGGGGCGGCGGGGCCGGGACCGCGGGAAGCCGGGGCAGGCCGGAGTCTGGGGCTCGGGGAGGCCGAGCGCGCTGGGCATGGGGCCACAGCCCAGGGGCTGCGCGGCGCTGGCGGCGGTGAGTGGGGTCCCTGCCGGGCAGAGGAGGGTCGGGTTAGCCGGGCTGGGGCTGGCCGGTCCTTCCTTCCGATCCAGTTAGAGGCGCCTGGAGGCAGCGCCCTTCCTGAGAGGAAGTTCCTGGGTGGGCGGGCGCAGAAACGCCGAGCGAGGGGGCGGGGGGGCGCCTGGCCGGTCTGGGGGGAGGAGGTTCGTCCCACCCCTCCCCCGGGCGCGAGGTCTGGCAGGTGGGCTCTGCCCGGGGAGACGCGCAGGGAGAGCCCCGCCTGTCCCAGACTCTGCTGCTCCTGCGAGCCCTGAGCTCCGCCGACTGCGCCCACCAGAGCGGCTCCGGGGACATGGGCTGCCCAGCAGGTGCGTGCGGGACCGGGAACGCGGCGCCGGGGGCGGGAGCCGGGAGCCCCGGGCCAACACGCGCGGTTCCGCAGGGCACTTCGTGCAGCAGCCCTGCGCACCTCCTTGTGAGTCGCCCCGCTGCACCCCGTGTCCGCCCGGCACCTACATAGAGCGCGAGAACCACCTCTACGAGAGCTGTGCCCGCTGCCAGCACTGCGACGAGGAAGGTGAGCGGCCGGAGGGGCCCGGGGAGCTGGCGCAAACCCCCACGTTGCTGTCTGCGTGCCATCCCTCCCCTATCCCTTCCTTCTGGGGTCCAGCCCCCATCCCCCCCTCTCCATCTGGTCCCCGTCCCTCCCAGCCTTGCAGGAGGAGGTGCAGAAGTGCTCGCCCGTGGCCAACACCCGCTGCGGCTGTCGGCCCGGCTCGTTCCCCGACTGCCCCAACAGCGTCTGTAACGACGCGCATGAGCTCTACTGCAGCACGTGCACGGACTGCGCGGCCCTGGACCGCCACCCCGGGGAAGGCTGTGAGGACCCCCCGCCCCCCGCCGCGCGCCTCCCCTGTGCCCTCTCCAGCTGCCCCCATGCCATCTGTTGCCTGCAGGTTCCAGAGGACCCGAGGAGTGTGGGGGCTGCCTGGACGGCTTCTACGAACACAAAAACAGCTGCGTGTCCTGCCCCACGTAATTGCTGGGCCCCCCACCATGGGCAGCTCCTAGAAGAGAGGCCAGGAGCAGCTGGGAGCAGGGCCTGGACCCTGCTCGGTGGGGAGTGCCCTTTCAATACTCTTAGGCCAGAAAGAGGAGCCGGCCTCCTCTGGCTGTAGTTCTAGATTGGGGCTAAAATACTAACCTTTTTTTTTTTTTTTTTGCTTTTTGGGTCAAACCCCGCGATACTCAGGGGTTACTCCTGGCTTTGCACTCAGGAATTACTCCCTGGCGGTGCTCTGGGGACCATATGGGATGCCGGGATCGAACCTGGCCGGCATGGGCCGGCCGCTGCAAGGCAAACACCCTACCCGCTGGGCTATCGCTCCGCCCCATAACCCTTTTTTTAATGACTTTTTGGGGTCACACCCAGCGATGCTCAGGGCTTACTTCTGGCTCCGCGCTCAGGAATTGCTCCTGGCCATGCTGGGAAGGCAAACACCCTCCCCACTGTACTGTCGCCTCCAGCCCCAGCTGCATCTCTTGCTTCTCTCCTGGGGATCCTGGTGTCACCTTCCATCTGTAACTCGGGGTCTCTCCGTGGAAATACAGAGCCAAAGTACTTCTGGTCCTTTGCCCAGGGAAGGTGCCAAGAGCATCTACCATGTTCCCGAAGCTGTTCCATAGGGGATAGAGGACCCCGCCCCGGTGCAGGGAGTGGCCCAGGGGAGTACTTACCCAGGGGGAGCACTTATCCAGGGGGAGCACTTATCCAGGGGGGAGCACTTACCCAGGGGAGCACTTACCCAGGGGAGCACTTACCCAGGGGGAGCACTTACCCAGGGGGAGCACTTATCCAAGGGGAGCACTTACCCAGGGGAGCACTTACCCAGGGGGAGCACTTACCCAGGGGGGAGCACTTATCCAGGGGGAGCACTTACCCAGGGGAGCACTTACCCAGGGGGAGCACTTATCCAGGGGGAGCACTTATCCAGGGGAGCACTTACCCAGGGGAGCACTTACCCGGCACCCGTGAGGTGCCAGGTCCCTTCCCAGCCCTGCCCTGACAAAGCCCAGCTCTAGAACTGACCTAGTGGCTCTCACCAGCAGCTGGAGGAAGTGTGGGTGATGGATGCTGTTATTTCTGACTCCAGGAAAATGTCACCCCTGTTTGCAAACTTCCTCGAGGCAGTGAGCAAGTGGTGGAGGCAGTGATCTACCCAGGGGTAGACCAGGAAGCCCCCCGCCACCCACATGATGTCCCCTTGCAGGATCACTCTGAAGAGCTGTCCCAAGTCCTGTGCTGCGTGTGTGGCTGGAGGCAGAGTAGGTGGTGGTGGCCGGTACTAGCAGGAGCCCGGGAGGCCATGGGGGCAGGGGATCCCACCCACCACCCACCCGCTTCTCTCTGCAGTGTTGTGGGCCCAGGTGCTCCTGGCAGTGTTGGTGGTCCCGCTCCTGCTCGGCTCCACCTTGATCTACTTGATGTACACGCACCACCGCTGTCACGCTGCCAGCCCTGTGGTGTCTGGTGAGAGCAACGCGCACACGCATCAGGCCAGGGCGCTGGTGTAGAAGTGGATGTGGAGGGGCCTGAGGAAGTGCCGGGGCCGTGCGGAGGGGCCTGAGCTGGCCGCAGCCCCCAGCCTGGCACCACCCACCCGGTTTTACTCACTGGCCTCTTTGTCTCAGCAGAGGAAGCCGGGACAGAGGCACCGAGGGCCCTCCAGGTAAGACTCTCCTGGCCTCACCTCAGCCATGGGAGGTCAATCTTTGGTGAGGTTTTGGGTCACACCTGGCCATGCTCAGGGGTTACTCCTGGCTCTTCACTCAGGAGTTACCTCCTGGCGGTGCTCAGGGGACCATATGGAGTGTCGAGGATTGAACTTGGGTTGGCTGTGTGTAAGGCCAACGCCCCTACCCTCTGTACTATCACTCCGGCCCTTGGGAGGTCAATCTTCCTTGAGCTCATCAGCTCAGAGACCCTCATTTGACCACCCAGAGGGTTGAGCTCTTGAGAGCGGGGAGGGGGAGGCGGGCAGCAGCAATAAGGGGGCCAGATCCATAGCAGAGCGGGTAGGGCGTTTGCCTTAAACACAGCCAACCTGGGTTCATCCTCGGTATCCCATATATGGTCCCCAGCATTGCTAGGAGTAACTCCTGAGCACCGCTGGGTGTGACCAAAAAGGGGGAAAAAAAAAAGAGTCGGACCGCCTGTCGGTAGGGACTGTGGTTTCGCCGAAGTGGGGGAGAGGGAGTTTCTCTAGGGGGCACAGAGGGGGTAAGACAGGCTGACCCCTGTGAGAGGCAGCCCTGGTCAAGCTGCCAGAGACCTCGGGCAGGGCCCCTCCCTCAGCAATGGGCCAGCCGGACTCTCCTGGCCTACAGGATGCCGCCTTGCTCCAGGACACGCCTCCTCAGCGGCAGTAACGACTGCACCGCCCACTTGGTAGCCAACAGCTGGGTGTCCAGCCCGCCCCAGACCCACGAAGTCCGGGCTCTGCCATTCCTTGGGTCAAGGACTGGCTGCCCGGCCCAGTTATCGGTAAGGGGCCCTGGGTGACCTGAGGCCTTAACCCCTTGACCCAGGTCTGAGGCCAGAGGTGGGGCTTCCTGGGAAAACCACTCCGGTCCTCAGCCCTGACCAAGAGCTGCCCCCCAGTCTCCGCCTTGGACTGCATCCGCCTATTGCCTTCTCTCTGGCCCGCCCCCAGGCCCTCCAGCCACGCCGCCGGCAGTGCCCCCTGTAGGCCGGGAGGACGCCGTGCTCCAGCCGGGCCCGCAGCTGTACGACGTGATAGATGCGGTGCCGGCGAGGCGCTGGAAGGAGTTTGTGCGCACGCTGGGGCTGCGGGAGGCGGAGATCGAGGCGGTGGAGGTGGAGGTGGACCGATTCCGCGACCAGCAGTACGAGATGCTCAAGCGCTGGCGCCAGCAGGAGTCGGCGGGCCTGGGCGCCGTGTACAGAGCCCTGGAGCGCATGGGGCTGGACGGCTGTGCCGAGGATTTGGCGCAGTCGGCTGCAGCGCCGCGTGACGGGGTTGGGGCCCAGGTGGCCCCGGCAGAGCCTTAAGTACAGTTACTTATGCATGTAGACATTTTATGTCACTTAGGAAGCCCCTTTGGCGCGCCCTGCGGAGCAGAGCCACCCACATAGCCCCGCCTCCCGCCGGTCCGGATTGCGGGAGCGCGCAGAGGGTGAAGTGGGAGGTTTGCCTAGAGCCCGCTCTGGGTTCCACTGAGGCCTTGGTATTAAAACATAGTTTTATATATGCTGTTTGCGTTTCTGTGGAACGGGAAGGCGTGAACGGGCCCAGACTGGGTTTCGGGGACAGGACCAGGCGTCGGGCATTGAGGGGTCGGGGGCCTCTTGCTCCTTCGCCTCCCCATGCCGGCCCCTCCGCTGTGACAACGAGGCCCAGAGATACCAGGAGCCCCGCGGGCGAGAGAGGAAGTCAGAGACCACGCAAGTGATTGTCCATGCGAGCCCCGGGCGACTGAGAGTTTTAATGGAGATGTGGGCTGCGGGGTGGGGGGGTGGGGACGCGGCAGCAGCGGCTGGACAGGGCGGAACCTTCGTCTCCCACTGCCCAGTATCAGGGCAGTGACAAGGTCCGGGAGCCGGGAGGCGACTCACGGAGGGAGGTGGGGGCGGAGGCGCCCCCAGCCACAGGGGGCAGCTTGCCCCGACGGCAGTTTACGTCGTTTCCGGTAAACAAATGACTGAGAGGAAACACCTGGCGTGGGTGGGAAAGCGGCCCGGCGGGGGAAAGCGGTCCGGGGGGTGCGCGCAGATCTGGGTCAGGGAGAGGGGGAGGAAAGCCCTGTCCCGGAGCGCAGGGCCTCCGGCTCGGCCCAGGATGCGGCCGCCTCGCGGGTTCCGGGGTGCGGGGGAGGCGACTGCGCACAGCAGGCAAAAGGCGCCGCCACCCACGAGGATCCCGGGAACTTGCGCGCGCGGAAGCAGCGGGTCTGCGCCCACAGCTTCCAGCGCTGGCGGCGCCCAGGGCTGGGGGTGCGGCAGGGTGCGGGGTCTGGGAGGGGCTCTGCCCGGGGCCTAGGGACCCCCAGCTCCAGCGTCTAGTACTTAGCGATGTCCCCCTTCTTCAGGATGATCTGTCGCTGCCAGGGCGCCAGCTTGCTCTCATCGTAGCCCAGCGTCCGCAGCCGCCTCCGACTGCTCCTTCTCGCGCTGCTGCTCCTCCTGTCTCTGGCGCGCCTCCTCTCTCCTGGGGACCGGGAGGGGAATTGGGGGACAGGCCAGGGTGAGAGGCTGCGAAAGGCACCCCGCACGGGGAGGGCGTTTGCTTTGCACATGGCCCATCTAGGTTCGTCCCCGAGTTCCATAGGGTGCCCCCTGCAACGCCAGGTGTAATTCCTGAGTGCAGAGCCGGGAGTAACCCCTGAGCATCACCCGGTGTGACCCAAAAAAGCAAGAAAAGATGAAAAGGTGTGTTAAAAAACGGGCGGAATTCAGAGCAGTCCCTAGAACCTGCCGCTGGGTGGAGGCTGCTGTGTTACTTTGGGCAGGAAATGGGGCGGGGCTGAGGGTGTGACTCTCCGAAGTCACCCCCTGCCCTGACTCCGCCGGCATGTGTTGACAGCAGAGATGCTGACTGCTCTTTGGGGCCTGTTGCTGGCATACGGGGCTATTGGGCCTGGCAAGACCTCACTAAGCCTGGAGCATCTGAATGGTCACGACTAAGGG